>JAAKBH010000845.1:0-85000 GCA_019776075.1 Amaranthus palmeri
GATCAATGATCGCATTTTATTAATCTAATCAATTCTTATGATTTTTGTTCAAATGTTATAATTTAACAAGTTGGTAGATTTGAATTATGTATTATTGAGCATTGATGACAAGTATGTAGTATTGGTGTAATTCATGAGTTGTATAATTAATGAGATATGATGTATGAATAATGAAATTTTAGAGAAGCTGGTTGCATTTGGAATTTCCTCTTGGTCGTAAGGTTATTATAAGCTTTGGTCTTATGTCTCTTTATATTTGTTCATGTGGGGTTCCCATAAAGATTTATGAGTTGATATTGATAGTAGACATAATTTTCACTTCTCTGTTATCTGCTTGTACATTTTCATTAGGCAGGGCATTTGTTCTTCATAGTATATAAATGGTGATCAAAATGCATATGAATATGGTTTATGAGCATGCAAGTAGGAGTGTAAGTAGTTTAAAGAGAATAAACATGGAGCTAAAGTGTAATAAGAATCCAATATAATTGTAAATGAAAGTTAATTATATGATAAAGAGTAGTCTTGTATGCGATACCTTGTAAATAAAATTTTAATCATCAGGTTATGATAATAATACGGTCATAGCTGAAGAAGCTTGTTGAAATTTAAATATTGAGAAGAAGACTTAGAGTATGGTAAGAGTTTATAGTTTGAAACTTGAACCTCTGATTTTGGGTCATGATTTATCAGATTATTGTTATTTTAGCCTAATAAGTGAAGTCAAGAGATTATTTTCATTGTCTTAAATTATTTTAAGGTAATGTCATATTGGTTGGACTAAATTGTCGCATTAGGAGTATTGCTCAAACTAGTACCGATTCAATATCTTTCTTTGAAGTTATAACTATCCTGAGATGGCTTTGGAGTTTAAGTGTTGCCAAATTCAAGCAAGTCTTGTAATAATTGTTATTGTGGTTTTAAGCTTACTAATAATTGGTCATAGCAACATTGACATTAAGTTTTAGTGTGGTAAATTGTGCTTATTGATAAATGTTTTCAAATTTCTACAACAAATGAATTTAATGATTTCGTGATGCATGTTCAAGTTAATTGGATCATGTAAAATATTTGTTAGTTTTAAGTCGATGTCTTATGCCTGCAGTGAGACTTTAATGTAATATATGTGTACTTAATGGTTTGATGTCCTGTTTTGAATTTACTTGATTGAGTTAATCAGTTTTATATAAGTATTCCAATAATTTAAGTATTATATTGGTTCTTAGTCGTTGAGTGAGCTTTAGTTTGAGAATGCCTAAAATATGAACATTGCTTATCATCATTTAATCAATGATGAAATTATTGTTATTAGTACTTATTTAGTATAGTTAGTGGTGACGAGAGTAGCCGGTGAATAGCGATCAATTTGTGTAGAAACACTTAGAGACAATGAGCTGCAACAAGAGGGGGGGTGAATTGTTGTTGTTGCCCTTAGAGTATTTTTGCCCTATTTTCTTGCGGAATTTGAATAATAAAAATACTCAAAGCAATTTAAAAGAAAACTAAAAAGAAACACCAAGATTTAACGTGGGAAAAAGCCAAGACCCTATAGGGATTTCACTTCTCTATTAATATGTAAATATAATTCTCTATTACATAAAACAAATAGTCCTTCTCTTCTCTTCTCTCTTCTCTTTCTCTTTCTCTTCTCGGTTCTCCTTCTCGTTCCCTTTCTCTCTTCTCTTTCTCTTTCTCTTCTCTCAATTCCCCTTAGACTTACCCAAGTCTAATTACAAATTCTCCCAAATAAACCCATACAAGATTTCTCTAAATCGGATGAACAAAACAAGAATTGCACAAGGATTTAATCTTGGAATTAATAAGCTATTAAAAACTTTCAAGATTTCCTTTTCTTGATTTAAGAAAACTCACGAAATATTTGGACACAAAAATATTTTTTCGGAAATATTTTCTCTTGAATGATCACCAATTTTTGCCGGTTTACAAAACAACATTTAAATACTTTTTAGATCTTGTTTTGCCATAATCCCATGATCCTAAGATGTGGGAGTAGTGGGCACATTACGTGAGTGAAGTGGGTAAGAAACTTGGTGGTTACTCCAAGTTTTCCCTTGTCTTCTAGCTAAAAATAGCCAAGACCTAATTTTAGAAATCTAATTTAAGATTTAAATTAAAAGTTAGTTATTTTAATTTAAAATCTAGTTTTTAATTAATTTCCAAGTTAACTACCTTGTGCATCCTAGATTTATTCACCCGTACAACAAAAATAAAAAAGAAAAATAAAACTAAAATTATTTTCTTAATTAAATTTGTTGACTCCTTCTCTGACTGCTAATCTGAGAACACCACACTGTCTCTGAATTACAAATCTTCGAAACTGACTTGATCTTGAAACAGTAAAGTAGTAATGCCCTTTTCAACTTCTAATGGTTCCATCAACGACCCTTTTAAAGATCGGATATATGACCTAACACAATAATCTCAAAAACGTAATATGTTTGTTTATAAATGTTTATGTTATCATCAAAACCAAATGGGCCAACAAATTCCCCTTTTTTTATGATGACAAACTTTATAAACAAACTTTAAAAAATAGAGTAAAACATATAATATGAACATGCTAGAGATTAACACACGTTCAACCAAATCTAATAAGTTAAATCGTCAAAAATAATTTACTAAATTCTAAAGCAATCATATTACTCTAATAAGTAAATTTTAAAACTTTTTTAAATTCGAAAATCATGTGGTTAAACATGACTTAAGTTTTTAAATTTAAAACTCGACAAAACACAAAAATAAATAAATAACAAAAACTTATAAATAAACTAAGTAAATTATAAACTAAGAAAAACAACAATCTAAGTACTTATAAATAAACTAAGCAAATTATAAACTAAGAAACACAACAATCTAAGTACTTCAAAATATTATGAGTTGTAAGAATCAAAGGTAAACAAGAGTGATATCCAATAATTCGTATCAAGCAACAATTAACCAATTTATCCCATAAAAAGCAAATATTATATTGTAAACCAATCATGATCATATCATAAGCATACAAAGCCTAAATATATACTAAGCATTATGAAAGAGAAACCTAAATCATAAACTAAGAACATTTTAAAAGTTTTAGAACAAACATAAAGTCATAAAGTCTTAGGTTTAGATTTAGAACACAAATAGAGAACTAATTAAGTCAAAAAAAATAAGGAAAAACGTAAGCATTCACAAGCATGAATTAAGTTTGTTTGGCTTCTTCCCCCTTTTGACATCAATCAAAAAGTAGGGGTATAGATCAATCCACAGCTCTAAGGCAAGCATTAGACAAATTAAGATAGTAAGCAGCAAACTAAGAAAGCAAATGCCCAACATAAATCGGGAAAGCACGCATATAAACATCATAGACCATAAAGAGTAAAGACTAAGGGATATTAAATTTAGAAATAAAAGGAATGTTAGTAGCATAAGCATAATGAAATTGTTTTGTACCCCAGCAGGTACACAAAATAAGCAAAAAAAAAATTGTTTAAAGATTACAAACGATGTGGCCAACAAACAACATTAATTTAATTTTAAAACAGAAACAGGAGGGATCAGGTAGCAGTCTCCTCATCTACATATTCTGTCTGCACCTCCACCGTGTCAAGCTTTGCTCCAAGACGGGACTCCATCTGGGACATGTGCTCTTTAAGTGTGGAGAGTGAGGCACGAACTTCACTTTTGAAAGCAATGAGTTGGGACTGCAAGGAATCAAATTTTGAAAGGATAAGCTCAATAGGGGTTGGAGGAAATGGTGAGGACTCCCTGTCAAAACCAGTGGGTGATGATTTCCAAAAAAAAAAAAACCAGTGGGTGATGGTGGTGATGTAAATGTTGGTGGAGTAGTTGCTATTGGTGATGGTGGTGGTGATGGTATAGGTGACACTGGTTTAGGTGAGGATGGGGCATCAATAGTTTGTTTGGTAGGGTGACTAGATGTGACTTCATCCTTACCAACCATGACCTTAGAAGCAAGCCTTGTACTCTTCCTAGGAGCGATTTTTGAATCCTCCTTAACAGGTTTTGTAACCTCCTCATCACTTGAACTATCACCGGAGTCCACCTCCTCAAGTTCCTCCTTTGAAGCTTCCCCCTCAGAATGAGCTTCCTTCTTTTCCTCATTCACCTCTGCCTAGCTCCTTAGTACTGGCAGAGGGAATAGCACAGTGATCCTCCTTTTCTTTTTCTTTCTTTTTCTTTCCTTCCTCCTCCTCAACTTCTTCTTTTTCAACTTCCTCTTCATCACAATCAATCTCTTCAACATCTATGAGGTCCTCTAAAATTCCCTTTTCATTCACATTTAAATGTAAATTTTTAAGGCACTTAGCGCCTATTTGATTATTTGCGGACATGGGAAAATGAAGACCCTCAAGTGGTACACCAAACTTTCTAAAAACACAAGTTAACAGCCCTCCATAACCGACCATAAGACCCTTCTCAACACAAACAGACAAATGAGACACCATCATTGACGGAAAATTAATTTTGATGTGATTAGCCATGCAATAGATCAACGTAGCATCGCGTAAATTGACTTCACTCCGCTTTGAGTTGCGGGTAAAATGAATCTATGGGTGATGTTGTAAAGTAGTTTGTGTAATGGAGACAAAGACATGTGACTGAACCTCTTCTTATCTTCCTGACCAGGAAATTTCAAAACGATTTTCTCGGTAATCCCAGAAAAAACAATCTTCGACCCAACATAATATGTATCAAAACCTACAGTAGGAACTTCAAACCATTCACCAATCATTAAGCTACTAAATTCGATTTTAATTTCTTTAACTGTACTGGAGCAGACATCGTTTTCTATAGAGAAATTGTGAATAAATTCATGCATCAAATTGGGGTAAATAGGGTTGCATGAATGATCGTACATCAACTTTTCCCACCCCTGATTTTGTAAGATAGCATGAAATTGGGGAAAGAAAGTAGAGTCATACCAATATTTATCCAGTCCAAACCCAACTGACATCTCTTTTGCTACCTCTTCCGCGCTGTCGGGATCTACTCGCTTGCTCCTTTTTGGTGGTTTGGATGAAGAAGCACCTTTTGGGGTTCCACGAGTTCTCTTTACTCCGGCATGCATTGGCTGTTGTGGGGTGTTAGTCTTTGGTGGTTCTTGTGAAGATGAAGGTGGTATGTCAGGGTAGATAACTTGTAACGGTTTGGGTTGAGAGGATTTCGGCATTTTCTTGCTAGATGAAGATGATTTTGGGGTTTTCATGGTGAGGATGAGAGGAATTAGGTATTAGAAAAAAAATATATGCTTTGAATGGAGTTGACGGTTTGCAAGAGTAGTACAAGTAAGGTGGATTGTGAGTGATGGATGGGACAATGGAGTGTAAGGGTTATAAAGGTGTGAAGGGACGATTAGTGAAGGGTTTGTACTACTTCCATAATGGCGGTTTTAGGAGGTGTAAGGGTAGTTATTAATTAAGCTTGGTTCGTTGAATATGTCGATTTAGACAACTACTTTCCGAAACACCTCAATGATCCGTCTTCCATTTCATAAATAATGTTGGCTCACCGAAATAAATAAAGAAAATGCTGGAATTTGTGAAAAATAAAAATATTTTTGTGGTTTTTTTTGAAAGATTAATTATAATATGTGGAATAATATAAAATAATATGAAATAATTTATGCTACTTGGTCTAATCAGTTCATGCAAGCAATCAAGATAAAGTTTAAGACATATACTTAAATAGAAGCATACCCAAATCTCGCAATGATTGAATAATCAATCTTGGTTGTTGTGGTTGATTGAACCCTTCCAATTTTTCAAGATGTTTCGAGGAGGAATACTAGCACTAAACTTTAGTGAAGCTTGATCATACCTAGCTCCAACCTCATCTTTTCGAATTGTTCCCTTGGAAGCGGTTTAGTCATAATATCTGCAACTTTATCACTAGTATTGACATGTTTAGCAATAATATTTTTATGCTCTACGTTATCCTTAAGAAAATGGTGTCTAATATGAAT
The DNA here is from genome assembly GCA_019776075.1 of Amaranthus palmeri. Classification (NCBI taxonomy): domain Eukaryota; kingdom Viridiplantae; phylum Streptophyta; class Magnoliopsida; order Caryophyllales; family Amaranthaceae; genus Amaranthus; species Amaranthus palmeri. The sequence continues at coordinate 5,987 of JAAKBH010000845.1, forward strand.
ATGTTTAACTCTAGAATGATGCACCTGATCTTTTGAAATGCAAATAGCACTACTATTATCACAATAAATAGGAACACATTCAAGTTTAATACCAAAATCTCTTAGCTGTTGTTTAATCCAAAGCATTTGGGAACAGCAGGCTGTTGCTGCTACATATTCAGCTTCTGCAGTGGATAAAACTACCGTGTTCTGTTTCTTGGAACTCCATGATACCAAACAAGATCCAAGAAACTGTACCATTCCTGAAGTGCTTTTTCTATTCACAAGATCACCTGCGTAATCTGCATCACTATACCCTTTCAAGTCATAGACATCACTTTTAGGATAAAATAGGGAAAAATCATCTGTTCCCTTTAAATATCTTAGAATTCTTTTTACTGCCGTATGATGTGATCCTTTAGGATTTGATTGAAACCTTGCACACAAACCAACACTAAAGGATATATTGGGTCTACTAGCTGTTAAGTATAGTAGTGATCCTATCATGCCTCTATACATTGTTTGGTCAACATTAATTCCATTAGAGTCTTCGTCTAATCTTATGTTAGTGGCCATGGGTGTATGGTTTGTCTTAGCATTGTCTAGTCCATATTTCTTTAGAAGTTCTTTTATGTATTTTTGTTGATGAATAAAAATACCATTAGCAGTTTGTTTAATTCGCAAACCAAGGAAGAAATTTAATTCTCCCATCATACTCATTTCGAATTCATTACTCATTAGGTCAGCAACTTCCTTACATAACGATTCATTAGTAGCACCAAAAATAATATCATCAACATATATTTGAACAACTAAAATATTTGAACCTTTATTCTTAAAGAATAAGGTTTTATCAATTTTACCACGTATGAACTTCTTTTCAATCAAAAACTTAGATAATCTCTCGTACCATTGTCTAGGTGCCTGTTTTAGCCCATAAAGAGCTTTACCAAGCTTGTAGACGTGATCCGGAGAAATTGGGTTTTCAAAGCCAGGTGGTTGTTCCACAAATACTTCTTCTTCTAGAAACCCATTTAAGAATGCACATTTTACGTCCATTTGATATAATTTAAAATTCATGAAAGCAGCAAAAGAAATAAGAATTCTAATAGCTTCTAATCTAGCTACGGGAGCAAAAGTTTCAGTATAGTCAATACCTTCCTGTTGATTGTATCCTTTTACCACTAACCTTGCGTTGTTCTGACTATTGTGCCATGTTCATCCAGCTTGTTCCTGAATACCCATTTCAGCCCAATTATCTTCTTGTTATTGGGTTTAGGTTCCAAGTGCCATACTTTGTTTCTTTCAAACTCATTCAATTCGTCTTGCATAGCTACCACCCAATCCGAATCTTGTAAAGCTTCTTCATGATTCTTGGGTTCCATTGTTGATAGAAAAGCAAAGTGTGCACAAAAGTTTCTCATTTGTGACCTTGTTTGTATGCCTTTGTTCATATCGCTTATCATCAAGTCTAGTGGATGTGATTTTTGGTGTTTCCACGGTCTTGGAACAAAGTCTCTGGTGGAGACAGATGTGGAAGCAAGCTCACTAACTTGATTCTGATTTGGTTCAGCATCATTTCTTTCCTCTTGAACTTCTCTTGGGATATCTGGATTAGGAACTGCAGGCTGTTCCAGTTCTGCCTGTGGCTCCTGTTCTTGATTTGGTTCAACATTCTGAACCTGTTGTTGTTCTTCTTGATCTTGTTCCTTTTGTATATTTTCTTCATCGTCCAAATCAGCAAGACCTATCTTAAAATCACCTGTTTCTTGTTCACTCGTCATAAAGTTAGTTTCATCAAATATTATGTGAACAGATTCCTCAACACACATGGTTTTCTTATTATAAACTCTATATGCTTTACTATGAGATGAAGAGCCAAGAAATACTGCTTCATCACTTCTTTCATCGAATTTACCTATATTTCGTTTTCCATTAACATGCACAAAACATCGACATCCAAAGACTCGAAAATATGAAATATTAGGTTTAATTCCTTTAAATAACTCGTAGGGGGTTTTAGAAGTGATTGGTCTAATTAATACGCGATTTAATATATAGCATGCAGTATTAACGACTTCGGCCCAAAAATTTCTAGGTAGACCACTAGCTATTAACATAGTTTTAGCCATTTCCTCTAAGGTTCTGTTTTTACGTTCAACCACACCATTTTGTTGTGGTGTTCTAGGTGCGGAGAAATTGTGACTTAAACCATGCTCGTTGCAATAATCCATAAACTTTGAATTTTCAAATTCTTTTCCATGATCCGATCTTATGTGGACAAGTTGATTGTTACTAGATTTCTGAATTTTAGTAGCGAATGCATCAAATTCATCAAAAGCCTCGTCTTTGCTAGATAAAAATAAAGTCCATGTAAATCTACTGTAATCATCAACTATAACAAAAACATATCGCTTACCGCTGCGACTTTGGATTCTCATAGGTCCACAAAGATCCATATGAATTAATTCAAGTGGTCTTGAGGTGGTCACGACCTTTTTATGTTTGAAGGATGACCTTGCATGTTTTCCTTTGGCACAAGGATCACATACTTCATTCTTTTGAAATTTAAGGGACGGTAATCCTCTTACTAGGTCTTTAAATCGTAAAGTATTAAGCAATGAAAAACTAACATGACCTAATCGTTTATGCCAAAGAAGAGGGTCATCTTCTATAACGCTTAGACATGTTAGACTGGTTTTAGGAACAGTGTGCAGGTCCACCACGTAGGTGTTCCTTTTTCTGATTCCTTCCAGAATGATGTCTCCTGTGTCGTTCCTAGAAATGATGCACTTTTCAGAAGTAAAGTTTACAGAGTTACCTTTGTCGCAAAATTGAGAAATACTTAAAAGATTGTGCTTTAAATTCTCGACCAAAAATACATTATCTATAGCATGGGAACTTGACCTTCCTATCTTTCCTTTTGCAGTGATTTAACCTTTCATATTGTCGCCAAAGGTCACAGTTCCTCCATCATAGGCTTCTAGTGAGAGAAATTTTGATCTATCGCCTATCATGTGCTTGGAACAGCCACTGTCGAGATACCATGAGTTGTTCCCCCTCACTAGAACCTGCAAAACGAACTTAGTTGTTAGAGGGTGGAACCCAGCCATCCTTGGGTTCCATGTCCATTATACAAGAATCATATTTCTTAATCCAAACTCTATCGACATATATTTGGTTCGTTTTGTTATGCTGTTCCCTTTATAAACATTGATGTTTCAGGTGCCCAGTTTTGCCACAAAAAGAACAGACCTTTTTACTTAGGAGATCAACGTGGACCTTTTTCTTTTTATCATGTTTGTCATATCCTAGACCTTCGGTTCCTTTGGTTTTAGCATTAAGAATCCATTTGGGAACTTCTTTGATTTTCCCTTTTTCTCTCGAATTTAATTCAAGCCTAAGTCGGTCATTTTCTTTTAAGGCGGATTCTAGGTCTAATTTCATTTGTAGAAGGACACATTTAATTTCTTTATTAGACTCATAACTCAATTCCATTTCTTGATACTTAAGTTGATTTAATTCAATGTTTAACATGATGATTTCTTCTTTAACCTTTTCTATAGCTTCTTTTAACATCACATTATTATCAAGCAATTCAAAGAATCGAGTTTGCACATCGGACCTAAAAGAATTAAGGTAGGATATTTGGTCTTTGCACGCTTTAAGGTCTTTTTCAGTTTTGAGACAAATGGCTGTTTGTTTTTCTAAATTTTCGTGAGATTCTAAAATCATTTTAATTAATCTATGTTTATCCAATTTGAATAAGTAATCAGAAAATGGATCAGAAGACAGTACCTCTTTTCCTTTAGACTTCTCATCATGCGTTGCCATGAGACAAAAATCGGCTACTTCTTCTTCTTCAATGGGAGCTTCGGTTTCGGCCTCGCTTTCGGATACTCCCCATGCAGCTATCATGGCTTTGCGAAAATCGGCTTTATTGAAGTTTCCTTTTGTTGGTTGTCTTACCGTTTCTCTTGATTTTCCTTTAGCCTTCTCATTCTTCCATAGTGGGCAATCCTTGATGAAATGCTCGGTACTTCTACATTTGTGGCATTCTTATGTTTTGGATTTTGAAGTTCCTCTTTCTTTGTTGTTTCTTTGATTTTTATACTTGTTGTTCCTGAAGAACTTCTTAAATCTACGTACCAGCATTGCTGCCTCTTCTTCATCAGTTTCTGATTCTTCTTGATTGTTTGCTGTCAGAGCCAGACTCTTGTTCCTGGAACTGTCAGCTGTTCCCAGATGTAATTCATGAGTCATAAGGGATCCAGCCAACTCTTCCAGATTTAACTTTGTGAAATCTTTAGATTCTTGAATGGCTGTGACTTTAGCTCTCCAACGATCATCTTGAGGTAGGCTTCTTAGGATTTTTCGCACTTGTTCATCTGAGGGAATTAGCCTTCCAAGGGAGACAAGCTCATTCGTGATGTTCGTGAACCTAGTAAACATTTCTTGAATGCTTTCTTTAGGTTCCATAACAAATCTTTCGTATTTGGACATGAGCAAGTCAATCTTGGAACGCTTTACTTCACTCGTTCCTTCGTGGGTAACCTCCAGCAGATCCCAAATTTGTTTGGCGGTTCTGCATCCCATAATGCGATTATGTTCGTTTGGACCAAGCCCACAATGAAGCAATTTGATAGCAAGAGCATTCATTTCCATCTTTTGAAAATCTTCTTTCTCGTATTCTGTAATAGGTTTGGGAACAGTCTCGTTATTGGAGTTGGTAGTTGTTACCTCAAAATCTCCAATTTCGATGACTCTCCAAACTTGATAGTTCTCGGCTTTGATGAAGATCTCCATCCTATTTTTCCAATACGTGTAGAATTTGCCATCGATAATTGGTGGTCTCTGAGTAGAGTAACCTTCTTCCATGCGTTCGTTCATTTTCAGCATCTCTAATAAACCAAGATACGGCTCTCAGGGTTTCATGATCAAATGAGGAACAGGGCTCTGATACCAATTGTAGAAACACTTAGAGACAATGAATTGCAACAAGAGGGGGGGTGAATTGTTGTTGTTGCCCTTAGAGTATTTTTGCCCTATTTTCTTGCGGAATTTAAATAATAAAAATACTCAAAGCAATTCAAAGAAAACTAAAAAGAAACACCAATATTTAACGTGGGAAAAAGCCACGATCCTCTAGGGATTTCACTTATCTATTAATTTTATGTAAATATAACTCTCTATTACATTAAACAAATTCTCCTTCTCTTTACTTCTCTCTTCTCTTTCTCTTTCTCTTCTCGGTTCTCCTTCTCGTTCCCTTTCTCTCTTCTCTTTCTCTTCTCTCAATTCCCCTTAGACTTACCCAAGTCTAATTACAAATTCTCTCAAATAAACCCATACAAGATTTCTCTAAATCGGATGAACAAAACAAGAATTGCACAAGGATTTAATCTTGGAATTAATAAGCTATTAAAAACTTTCAAGATTTCCTTTTCTTGATTTAAGAAAACTCACGAAATATCTTGGAATTAATAAGCTATTAAAAACCAGATTGCCGCCATAAATCCGGTGAATCAGACCCGCGATAAGGCCTCCATTAATACTGTCCTTTTACAGCAACCTCTAGATGGTGGTGAACAATTTACCTTTGGCCAACTAAATGATAATGCCCAAAATGTCATAGAAAGTAAAGAATAAGATGGAAAAATGGAGTTTACAATAGTAGCAAGGGATGGGAAAATTGTGGGCAAGAAATTTAATTCCTCTTTGTCTTTGTATGTGGCGACCCCCGCAGAAATACAAAGACATGATTTTTCCCTTAAAACCTACCCATCCCGTAACCTTTTCCAAAATCCTTTTTTACCATGCCCCAATTTTCGGCCCAGTAGTATTGGAGGAGTGGGCTTGCTTTGCGAACCAACTACGTCATCATGGATTTTTGATTGTGGGGCTATAGATACGATGACATATGACCTTGCAGATCTTTTATATGTGATACCCACAACTCGTACACATTTCCAAACTGCCAATGGGGAATATGTTCGGGTTAACAAAGCTGGCACTACTAAAATTTCTCCATCTCTTCATTTAAAAAATTGTCCATTCATTCCTAGTCTCTCATAAATTGTTATCTGTTAGCCAGTTAACCAAAGAGCTTAATTGTACTGTTCTCATGTCTTCTGATAGGTTTACTGTGCAGAATGCTCTGACCGGGACAATTATTGGTCGTGGTATTGAACGAGGAGGTTTATACTATGTGGATAAGACGACTCAACAAAGCCAAGCTATGCTTACTCGTGGGTCCCCGACTCATCAACTTTGGACACGGCATCGACGCTTAGGTCATCCTTCTCTGACTTACTTAAAACATCTATTCCATTCACTTAAAAATACAGTTATGTCCTTAGATTGTGTCTTAGCAAAAAGCCATACACACTCATATTTGCCCAGTGCTTCTTATTATATTTTGTTTGTGGATGATTGTACTCGTATGAGTTGGGTGTATTTTTTGAAACACAAATCTGAAGTTTTTTCAATTTTTGTCGTTTTTTATAATATGCTTCAAACTCAATCCATGCTAAACCATATATACTACGTTCTGATAATGGGGGTGAATACGTCAACTCAGTAATAAAAATATTTCTTTCAGACCATGGAATGCTCTACCAAACATTTTTCCCTAACACACCACAACAAAATGATATTGCTTAACGCAAAAACTAGGGGTGTTCAAAACTACCCGACCCGCCCGACCCGACCCGCCGACCCGCTGACCCGGCACCTTAATGGCGGGTCAAATTTTAAAAAAAATTGAAAGTCACGGGTCGGGTACCCGACCCGCCTTAACCGGGTCGGGTCATGGGCCGAATATTTCATGACCCGGGTACCCGTTTGACCCGGCAGCCTTTTTGATATATATACCCTTTTTTTTTTTAGGGTTTCATTTCCATGTACTGGCATAAGTGTGCAGCGCCGTTTCATACTTTCTCATTCATTGTCTTCCCTTCCTCCCATTCCTTCCCTCACTCTTTCTCACTCATCTAATTCTTTCTTTTCCTTTTTCATCTTCTAACTTCTTCAAGTAATCAAGCCAATAAATCAACTTATCAATTTAAGTTTAAGGTATGTTTGTGTTTCTTTAATTTTTTTTTATGTTCAATTTTTTTACGTTTTCACATGTTAGTCGGTTTTTCTCAATTTTTTTTTTAATTTTTCACAGGTATATTAAAATCTTGATTCCTCATCCAAAATCCTAAAGTCTAAAGGTATGCTTTTTTTCGTTTTTGCTGTTCATTTTTTTGTCGGTTCATTTCGTTTGTTGCAGTTCATTTTTTTGCCTGTTCATTTTTTGCTGTTCGAATTGTATGGTGTTCAATCTGTTCATTGTTGTTGTTCAAATCGTTGCTGTTCTCTGTTCGAAAGTTTGTGCTTTTTATGCATTTCGTTTTTGTTTGTTAATTTCATAATTTGTTTGGTTCATTTGTATGTTCGAAAGTTTCTTTTCGTTTTTGCTGTTCTAGGTTCATTTGTATGTTCGAAAGTTTCTGTTGGCTGTTCGTTTTTGTTTGTTAATTCCTTCCCATTTCGTTTTTGTTTATTAATTTGTTTGGTGTTCATTTTTTTTTTGATTTAGTTTGGTTATGTTAGTTTTTCTAGTCTTGATTTTGTTAGTTTTTCTAGACTTGGTTTGTTTTTATTTTCTATATTGAGATTTGAGATGGTTATGTTTTCACTTTTTAGGAAATGTCTACAACGGGAGACAATAGTAACGATCTTATGGGGATACTTCCTTCTAATTCCGAGGAGGATTCTGAACCTGAAGTTTTGATGGAGGTTCAATCCAAGAAAAAGAAGGGCAAAGATCGTGGAAAAGCAAAGAATCAAGAAGAATCTAGCTCTAAGGGTAAGCGTAAAAAAACATCTACTGCTTGGGATCATTTTAGTGAAATTCCTGGTGATTCAAATTATGCTAAGTGTTTGTATTGTAATGCAAAAATTTCTTGTTCTGCTGCTAATGGAACTAATGCTATGAAACGTCATACTATGAGGTGTAAGAAGACTCCGTTTTTTATTGACAAAAGGCAAACAATTTTAGATTTTGAGTCTAAAACAAGAGTGAACACCGATGAAACTGTTGAGACTGTGAGTGTTCCTAAATTATGGCGTTTTAATCAAGATGAAATAAGAAAAGCAATTGCTGAAATGATAATTATTGATGAATTGCCTTTTAGTTTTGTAGAACGTGAGGGTTTTCGTAAGCTTTGCAAGGTTGCTATTCCTGATTTCATTCCTGTGTCACGTGCTACAATTACAAGAGATTGTTATGGTCTTTTCATTGAAAATAGAAAGAAATTAAAGAGTTTCTTTAAGAATTTGACTTCTAGGGTTTGTCTGACCACTGATACATGGACTTCTGGTCAAAATTTGTCGTATATGTGTCTAACTGCTCATTTTATTGATGACAATTGGAATTTGCATAAAAAAATTATTAATTTTTGCCCTATTGCTGGTCATTCTGGGGAACTTATTGGTAGAGCTGTTGAAAAGTGTCTTCTTGAATGGGGTCTTAAAAGAATACTTACGTTAACTGTCGATAATGCTAGCTCTAATGATTTAGAAAGGCTTTTAAAAATTTGAAAACAAAGTTCTCTCCTTATGTAAGAGAGCTTGAAAAACAAAAAGTGGGTGGTCCACCTGAAGATGCTGATTGGGATAGGGTTGCTGTGTTTTTGCCTTTTCTTGAAATTTTCTATGATGCTACTTTGAGTTTGTCTGGATCAAGATATGTTACATGTAATGCAGTTGTTGAACAAATTTATGACATTGGTTATGCCATTAATGGTCATCTTAGTGACCAAGATAGAGGTCTTAGGGAAATGGCACAATTAATGAAGGGTAAGTATGATAAGTATTGGACAAATGTTAATAATGTCAATGTTTTAATGTTCATTGCTTTAATTCTTGATCCAAGACTTAAGTTGAAATATGTTGAGTGGATTGTTCAACGTTCATATGATTACATCAACTCAATTAGCATGTGTGACCGGATTAGAGATACTTTAGTGAAGTTGTTTGATTTTTATGCATCTTCTCAACCAACAAAGAAGGTTGGTTCATGTTCTAGGGCTACTAATGATAATATTGGCATTGATACTATTGAGGTTGAGGGGAAAAGGAGCAAGGGGTCAAGATTGAGAAAGGAGTATGTGAATGAAACTGGAAAATTCACTTCGGAAGTAACCACTGAGTTGGATAAGTATTTAGGAAGTGAATGTGAGGATAATGATGATGATGAGTTTAATATATTGTCTTGGTGGTCTGGACAAGGAAAAACATATCCAGTTCTTATGTCTATGGCTAGAGGTGTGCTAGCTATTCCAGTTTCGAGTGTTGCTTCGGAGTCCGCTTTTAGCACGGGCGGACGTGTTTTGGATCAATTTCGTACATCTTTGACTCCACGAATGGTAGAAGCTCTTATATGTTGTCAAGATTGGATTCGATCTTCACAAGGACCAATTTGCATAGAGGAGAGTTTATTAGAATTGGAAAGTATCGAAGAAGGTTAGTATTCTTTCTTTATTAATTAAAACTATTAATAATAATTTTTTGTAAATAATTTTTTTGTGTTTATATTATTTTGCAGGAATGGAAGATTTAGTGCTAGAGCAACCAACTATTATCATCGATGAGACAACGGCTATTGCGACAGTGCCGACAGAGAATTGAGCTACTAAAGACTTTGGCTTGTTATTTCATGTTTTCATTTTATGTTATTGAAGACATTTGTAATTAAGGACTTTGGACTTTGGACTTTGTTTGTTTGGGACTTTTGTTGAAAACTTTTCTATGTTTGTTTAGGACTTTAATTTTTATGGTGGACTCTTCTATTAGTAATTTAGTATTTTAGTGTTTGATGGTAAAATATATAATTTAACTACGCCTTTGATATTGAATTATATATTGTTTTTGAGTTAAAAAATTATAATAGTAATTTTAAAATCTATAAATCAAGCTTGATCAATACGAAATGGAAAAAAACGGCCTAATATTTAATCGGAATTCGATTTTATAAATAATAAGTAAATTTGAAAAATCACAAAAAAAAATAAACGGGTACCCGTGTCCCGACCCGCTTTATCCGGGTACCCCGCCAACCGGGTACCCGCTTTAAATGGGCCGGGACACGGGCCGCAAAAATAGGTACCCGGCTAACCGGGTACCCGGCTTTCCGGGTACCCGTTTAGCCGGGTACCCGGTTATGAACACCCCTAGCAAAAACCGTACCTTACTTGAAATCGCCCGAGCTCTTTTGATAGATACTCATGCTCCAGCTTCTTTTTGGCCTGAAGCAATTGCTACAGCCATTTATCTCACCAACCTTCTTCCTTCAAAACCTTTCAAATACAAAACTCCTCTTGAAACCTTGGGATCCTTTGTCTCTCTTCCCTCCTCTCATTCCTTACCACCTCGTATCTTTGGATGTATTGTTTATGTCCACCTTTCCAAACAAAACAGAATCAAACTTGAACCACGAGCAATTAAGTGTGTCACTCTAGGATATGGGGTAAATCAAAAGGGATATCAATGGTTTGACTGCCTACAAAATCGAATGTATACCACAATGGATTGTGACTTTTTTGAACAATCCTACTACTATACCCAACCTGGTGCTCAGGGGGAGACTGTAAGTGATGACCTTAGCTGGCCAATACACCCAGTTTTGATTGATTCTGACCAAAAAGAGTAAGTAGGCGAAACTACCTATGTTGTCTCTAAAGTCATAGAATTTCCTCTTCAGTCCACTCCAGTTCCAGTCCCTTCTGATGAGCATCCTGCTGAACAAGAGGTAACACATGAATCTTTAATTGATATATCTAATAATGATGTGCCTTGTATTGATATTCCCAACAGATATGAGTTACCTCCCAGAAGCACAAGAGGTATTCCTCCTAAGAGGTATAATCCAGAGTTTCAGTCATAGAGATCTCGATATCTTATTAGTCGTGATGACATGAATAATATGGCACCAACAGCAGTTGCATTCCAAACCATTCTATACTTCAGTTTCCTTCCTCATAATACTGAAGAAGCCCTCCAAAATCCAAAGTGACGAGAAGGAATGAAAGATGAGATCTCAGCACTAAAGAAAAACAACACATGGGATAAGTGTATACTACCCAAAGCAAAGAAAACTGTGGGTTGCAAATGGGTATTTACAATAAAATACCACGCTGATGGAACCATTGAGAGGTACAAATCTCGGCTTGTGGTAAAGGGATATACTCAAACATATGGGATTGACTACCTTGAAACCTTCTCTGCGGTTGCCAAGATAGACACCATCAGGGTTCTATTCTTGATAGATGCTAATAAGGACTGGCCATTGTATGAGTTCGATGTGAAGAATGCTTTCCTTCATGGTGAGCTTGAAGAAGAATTATATGCATGCTCCACTCGGGTTCTCAGATGAATTCGCTCCAAGAGAGGGATGTAGACCGAAAGGGGCTCTGTATGGCTTAGAACAATCCCCAAGAGCCTGGTTTGGTAGATTTACCGCAGCTATGAAGAAATTTGGGTATGAACAGAGTAATTCTGATCATACACTATTCTTGAAGAAAGGGAACAATCAGATCACGTGTTTAATTATTTATGTTGATTATATGGTCATAACAAGGAATAATGACGAAGAGATTAGTAATCGTAAGAGGAAACTTTTCATGGAATTCGAGATCAAGGAGAGGGATCTTCATTAATCAGAAGAAATACATCTTGGACCTACTGGCTGAAGTAGGTATGCTTGACTGCAAACCAGCAGACACCCCAATTGTTACTGATCACAGACTTCAAACAATAATAGAAGGTGAACCAGCTGACAGAGATAAGTATCATAAATTAGTGGGAAAACTCATCTATCTATCCCACATCAGACCTAACATAGCATACGCAGTTGGAGTTGTGAGTCGTTTCATGCATTTACCCCAAACTCCACACATGGAAGTTGTCATAAGAATTCTGAGATACTTAAAAGGCACGAGTATTAAAAGGAGTTTTCTTTGGGAAGAATGGTCACCTTAACCTCATAGCATACACCGATGTTGACTGGGCAGGAGATCGAGACAGCAGGATATCCACATCAGAGTATTTTAGTCTTATAGGGGGGTAACTTGGTCACTTGGAGGAGTAAGAAACAGATAGTGGTTACATTATCGAGTGCAGAAGCAGAGTTTAGAGGAGTAGCTGAAGGGATACCAGAAATACTATGGCTCAAGAAACTCTTATGTGAACTAGATTTTCCACCATTTGAGGCATGCACTTTGTAATGTGACAACAAAGCAACTATCGACATATCCGAAAACCCCGTTCAACATGATTGAACAAAACATGTGGAGATAGATAGACACTTTATAAAGGAAAAATTAGAGAATAAAATCATATGCATCCCACATGTGAAATATGAAGATCAGTTGGCTGACATCCTCACAAAAGCTGTTTCAACTGAAGTTTTTGAGGCGACTTTATCCAAGTTAGCATTGAGAACCCCATAACCTAACTTGAGGGAGAGTGTAGGAATATATGTATTATTTTATTTTTATTCATGCAATTTTTAGTTCCCATATTTAGCTGAGATATTAGGGACATTATTCCGGTTTCCTCAGTTACATATTTCCCTAGTTAGGTTTAGTCTATCTATATAATGGGGTTGTAATCCTTGTTTCAGATCAATACAAATAGAGTATTCAAACCTAAACTTGTTTAATTCCACATTATTCTTTTCTTCAACTCTTATATTTATATTGATATTTTAAAATAACAATAAGACTATAATAGGTTTTCAATAGCGTAAACTAATATAATTACGGGAAACTTCTTTTAACTTGAATATAACCATTTAGCTGTGTAAAGCGAAAAGAAATTTAGTGAAGAAAATATTCGTTAATTATCTCACCGTGTCAAATGTACTTTAATTCCTTTATACTCTCATTTTCTGTTTGTATTCAACCTCTATTCATATAAGAGTTTTGTAATAGAATTATATATATACATACTAGAATTTTTTACATTGCACAAATTTTTATACTAATGGCTTATATTAGTATGGAAACTCGTGCAATTCACGAAGTTGTTATAGTATAAAAATATATATAAATATAAATTTTAAATAGAAATGGAATTACATGTTATCAGTATAAAATTACTCCTATAATATTTCTTATAAAATAGATAGAAAACTTAAGAATATATAGTGATATAATGAAAAAAAAACCCAACTGTTAATATAATTAAGTATTAATTAAAGTTCTCATACTTTTTAACATGAATATGGATAATCTTCCAATAATGTTATAATAATAATGATTCCTTGTCATTCTCAGAATAATTTGTGATTATCATATATCTTTTACTTCATGATGAAATATTTCAGAAATTAAAATTTCAATGAAAGAACTTTATTGATTAGCAAAAACGTAAATATAAAAAAATATATATTTTAAGAAACTTTAATGGGAAATTTTATATAGCTTTTTAAATTCAAAAATATAATATTCTAAAAACTTAAAAAAAAAACATATATCTAATTGTAAAATGCAACTTATATGATAAAGAAAAGTTGATGTCAATTTTGGTAAAAAATATTCAATATGAAAATCACTCTAAGAATGTCATGTGGAATTTAACAGTTTTTTTTAATTAAATTGTATGATTTATTGATGAGACTATTTAGCTGGAACTATTGAACATATATTTATTGCTACGCGGAGGTGGTAAAAATAATAATCTAATTACTAGTTACTTTTAAAGTTATATTTAGTTTGGTAAAATGACAATAAGGCTGTAAGAGGTCTACAATAGGTTTAAGTACTAAATTAGTAAAAAATAAAATAAAATCTAAAATAACGGATCATCGGTATCCAATCTGAGGTAAAGTGGATTGAAATCAAATTATAATTTTTAAAATATAAGAAACGAGTATTCAAATCCGATTAATTGAATCTGATATTCGATCGATATCAAACGTGGTCCTAGTATACTTGTTGAACAAAAGAACAGTAGATGAGTGTACAAATTTAGAAGACAGTATAGCAAGAAGATATCTCCATTATATAATAAAATGTTCATCTATGTACATACAATTTTGGTACACACTCCAAAAATGGCAAAACATGATTAAAAGAGACCAAAATTGCCGAAACTATTAGATAGAAGGCCAAAATTATCCAGCTCACAGATTGTTATTCTCTGTTAAGTGGAATACTAAATACTAATAGAATATGTACCCCTACATGAACACCCACCAAAAAGAGTAATTTAATTTTTTTTTTAGAAAAAAAAATAATTTAAAAAATAAAATTTTTAATGGATAGTTTCATTTGGGGAATAAAAATCATCACCACTCTCTTTCATCACGGGTTGTGCTTCAAGATCATGATGATAATGATCATGATCATCTAATTTATTAGTATTATCATTATCATCAACCTTGATGTCTTGATCTTGTTCCGATTCAATATCACTATTGGTACCACCAGTAAGTTCTTTAGCCCGTTGGGCTTCAGCGGCCCAATCCGTTCTCACCAACATAATAGCCATAAAAAGAGAACAGGCTACTTGGGCCCCAAGTAAGCCCAACCATAACCCTAATAAACCCATTTTCATAAAAAAGCCCATTCCAATAGCAATAGGAAGCCCAACACCATAAAATGCACCTAAATTTATGTTGGCTCCAAGTTTAGGCCTAGCACTACCTCTTAACACCCCACACATGGTGGTTTGTGGGCAATTCCCAAGCTCACAAAGGCCTAATATAGGCATAGCCGCAGCGGTTAGTGCAATAACCGCCTCGTCTGACGTAAAAGCCCTACCCCACACGTTCCTCATCGTAACCGAAAATGCCAATGCAAGCACACTAGTAAAAATAGCACAACACAATGATACATTAGAACAAGTCCTTGCCTTACTAGGGCGACCCGCCCCAAGCTCATTTCCGACTCGCGTAGACACCGCGAGACTAAGCGAAGACGGAAAAATATAAATCAACGACGTAGCTTGAATTAATAACCCCATCGTGGCTACAGCATCAGCAGCATTAGGAAGTAAACCCGACATAACAATCATCAACTCGTACCACCACCATTCCAAACAGACCGAAATACAATTCGGAATAGCTAAAGAAATAATAATCGACCAATCACGTAAGCAATCCCTTGACCAACCTTGCCAGGTCTTTTTATGAGTGCCGGTAATAATAAGATATACTACCATTACCAATAATATATTAAGGTCCATAATTGAAGTTGCAATAGCTACACCTTTAATACCATAGTTAAGATAGTTAACCATGATGTAGTTAACCGGGAAGTGAAATGACAATGCTACCCCTGCGCTAAGAACGAGCGGTCTAGTTACGTTTTGTGAGCGAAGATAGCTTTTTAAAGGGTTGATTAGGGCAATGAAGAAAAGGTCGGGAAGGCAATAAGTAAGATATGTAGCGGCAACAGAACAAATGGTGGGGTCTTGGCCTAAAAAAACAAGAATGGGGTTAATATTGAGCCAAAGGAATGAAATAGGGATACAAGAAAGGAGTAAGATAAGGATGGTACGTTGAAGGGTATGACCCATTAAAGACCATTGTTTAGCACCACAAGCTTGTGAAGAAATGGCGTCCATGCCCATGGCTAAACCGGATAGAACTGAGTAGCCGGTAATGTTGGCAAAACCAATAGCTAAAGAACCACCAGCTAAGGCTTCCTTACCTAAATGACCCATAAAACTCATTGAAATGCCTGATTTTCCGTAGGTGAGTAAACCACTTAGGATCAATGGGAATGCTATGTTGTACAGCTGTCTTACTTCTTTTACCACCTGATCGATCATATAAACATTTTTTCGATCAATAATATATTTTAAAATTCCAAATTTATATAACATATATTTGAATTTTAAAATCAATCAAACAATCTCAAATAGATTTTTAAATTAGTATATTTAGGCAGCCATTCTTTTTTTTGAACATGCACATAAATTATTTAATATTAGCAAATTAAAATTCATGTTTTATCATAGATAGATATTATTAATAATTGTTTATAAATGAAAAATTTATTAATAATCGTCTCAATTATTAGTTATCGACTCAAAATATTCCATCTCTATTTAATTTTGTATATCCACTAATATTGAGGTACTTAACCTGCATGTATATCTCTCAATTATTGCTCATTGACCCAAAATAACCAAAAAGCGGATTTAAAATAAAATATACTCCCTCCTATTCATAGAGATTGATACATATGTGTTTTGCACCGAAACCAAAGAGGAGTGGAGGACCACTTAAAAGTGAATGGAAAACCCCCTTTTTCCATAAAGGGTATGGATATTTATGTGTTGTTGTGGTAAGCGTAAAAGGGTAAAAAAATGACAAAAATAAAATTGAGACATTTTCAGTGAATTGACCCAATAAGAAAATGTTTCATTCTTTATGAATAGGAGGGAGTAGTAATTAAGGTTAAATATTCCGATAATTAGAGTATACAAAGTTGAATATATAATAATTGGAGATTTTTAATGTGAATGAACAATATTTGAAAATATATTTACAAATAAATTTTCCTTTATAAAAATAAACGCTATAAATAAAAAGTTTTATAAATTTATTGCATTAACCCATATGTATATAGGTGATGTATAGAATTCAAGCGATATACGTCTTGTAAAAAGTACAAACCTGGGAGATTTTGAAACGAGATGAAGGGTGGGGATTAGAGTTATGGTAAGGAAGAAGAGGAGCTTGAGCAGAACAGGTTTGTGAGAGATCTTCCATTGACGGATTAAGCTTAGAACAATGTGGTTGATTTGATTGATAATTAAGGATAAGAGTTTGGTGTTGTGTAACTTCCCCTGGTGGTCTCTTACAGTACAAGTTTTGACTGTTTTGGGGATAACCAAGTATTGATTTGTTGTATAAAGGAAGAGAGCAAAACCGGGGAAGAAAAGAGTACCACGACGAGTGTTAGGATGATAACAGGAGAGAAGTGTCAACTGAGAAATCGGGACACTGCACACCCTTCACTTCTCCTACAAATACAATTCTTTGTCACTATTTATATACGGACCAGTTTTACAGCTACTTGTTTTGCATATATAATTCAAACCACATCCAAGTATTTTTATAATCCCTCCGCTTCTTTTTTATTGTCCAAAAGTGATAGTTGGGGTATTTTAAATGATTATAATAATTGTATAGGTGGTAGTTGGATATTTAAGTGATTATAATAATTGTAAAGGTGATAATTGGGGTATTTTAAATATTATAAGTGGAGGTATTATGGTCTTTATTTGTGTGAACATTGGGTGTTTAAGTAAAAAATCTTCGCCAAAAATAAAAAGTGGATTATTTGAGTAAATTGACTAAATAAGAAAAGTGGAAAATAAAAAATAAATAAAAGCAGTATTTTTATTTACATTTTTCTATAAATTTCCTTCGTTGGACTAAAACTACGTACTTTGGATTTATTATAAATTAATAAGTAGTGTAATAAGGAAAAAAGTCAAATTATTTTATTAATCTATGTTTTTAGCTGTATTTTCATATTTTATGCCAGAGATAATGTGCAGATATTTTTTAATCATTTTGACTTCATAAAAATATTTTATTTAAAAATTTTATTTATTGGGAATTTTACAATAATTATAACTATGATTGCCTTTGCGAGATAATAATATTTTATTAATTTAATTATATTTTTTTAAATGTGATGGCTCTGGCTTTGGGCAGGAGTTTGAGTCTAGCGTCTTTAGACTTCGGATCCATACCTCATGAAGAATCGAATAAGGCTAGGTTTTGGTTTTGCAATACTGATTTGTATTAACCTTCAAATGAATACATAGACTACTTAAATACAAAGCCATATATCCTAAATAGATAGTAAGACTAATATAGAAAAAAAGTGAACTAATAGACTAACTAAAAATAACAATACAAATTTCTACTTTCCTACACTCCCCTTCAAGTTAGGTCTTCGGGTCACCAATACCTGACTTGCACAAAGTCTGCTCGAATGCTTCTTAAGTAACTGCCTTCATTAGAATGTCTACTAACCGGTCTTTAGGTCTCACAAACGGAAGACTTATTATTTACTTCTCAAGTTTCTCCTTTATGAAGTGCCCATCGATCTCTACATGCTTAGTTCGATCATGTTGGACCGCGTTCTCTAAAATGTTGATTGCGGCTATGTTGTCATAGAACAACTTGCATGTCTTCTTCTGCGGAAAGTGTAATTCACTCAGGAGCTTTCTTAACCACATAATCTCTGTGATTCCTTTGGCGATACCCCTAAACTCTGCCTCTACATTCGATAAGGCTACCACTTTCTGCTTTTTGCTTTTCCATGTAACTAAGTTTTTCCCCAACCAGTGTAAAGTATTCCGAAGTGCACCTCCTGTCATCTCTATCTCAAACCCAATCTGCATCTATGTAGGCAAGTAGGTCTAGATGATCATTCTTCTTGAACAAAATCCCCTTGTTGCTTGTACCTTTCAGGTACCTCAGAATCCTCATGACAGTTGTCGTATGATGAATTTTTGGCCGATGCATAAACCTGCTTACAACTCCAACAACATATGCAATGTCTGGGCGTGTGTGACAAAGATAAATGAGTTTGCCGACCATTTTTTGATACTGTCCTCTGTCAGCTAACGTTTCTCCTTCGATCATCTGGACACCATGGTTCGCAACAATGGGAGTTTCTGCAAGTTTATAGTCAACCATGTCGGTTTCTGCTAGCAAATCGAGGATATATTTTCTTTGGCTGATGAAAATACCTCCTTTTAGACCTTAGTACTTCAATTCCAAGGAAGTACTTGAGTCGCCCCAAGTCTTTCATTTCAAATTCGCAAAGCAATTGTTCCTTGAGTATACATATCTCTTCCCTATCATGTCCTGTAATAATCATATCATCCACATAGATGATCAGACAAGTAATAAGACCATTTTGCCGCTTGAGGAATAAGGTTTGATCAGAATTGCTTTACTTGTACTCAAACTTTGTCACTGCTGCAGTGAATCTCTTAAACCAAGCTCTAGGAGACTGTTTTAGGCCATAAAGAGCTTTATTCAACTTGCAGCCTTCTCCTGTAATATAGTCATCTGAGAAACCCGGAGGGGCCTTCATATACACTTCTTCTTCAATTTTCCCGTGTAAGAAGGCATTCTTCACATCAAACTTATGTAGGGGCTAATCTTTGTTTGCCACAACAGAGAACAGAACTCGAATCGTATAGATTTTTGCCACGGTGGAGAAAGTCTTAAAATAATCCACTCCACAAGTTTGAGTGTACCCTTGTGCTACCAATCTGGCTTTATATCGCTCAATAGTGCCATCTACCTGATATTTGATGGTATATACCCATTTGCATCCAACTATCTTCTTCCCTTTTGGTATCTCACATCTTTCCCATAATTCATTTCTGCCAAGAGCTGAGATTTCTTCTTCCGTTGCCCTTTTCCAATTTGGATCCCAAAGAGCTTCTTCAACCGTACGAGGCACATCATTGGAATAGAGAGAAGTATTGAAGGCAACAACTATTTGTGAGAGATTCTCGTTACTTTCTTTATTCACTAGGTATTCGATTGCTGTGCTTCATACTCTGGATCATATCTCCTTAGAGGAACATCCTCCTTGGGGGTAACTCATATCTGCGAGGTGACTCAACAATAGGAACTTCATTAGCAACATCAATCAAAGTCTTAGTCTCAGGAATTACCTCTTGTTTAGATTGCTCCCCAAATGCTTTAGAAAGGATAGGAGTAGTCTGAGGAGGAGGATGTACTATATCATCACTAATAGGATCTGGATTGTTAGCACTCACAGTCTCCACTTGAGGACTACGATGGGGGTAGTAGTATGAACTCTTAAACAAGTCACAGTCTATGGTGATGTACATTTTGTTGTGTGTTAGATCAAAACATCGATAGCCTTTCTAATTGACCCCATATCCAAGAAAAACATACTTAACAGCACGAGGTTCAAATTTACTTCGAACTTGTTCGGGAAGATGAACATATATAACACACCCAAATACTCGAGGGAGTAAGGAGTGAGAAGAGGGAATGGTAGTATATGTCTGAAATGTTTCTAAGGGGTTTTTGAAGTAGAGGGCTTTTGTGGGAAGACGATTAATCAGGTAGGTGGCAGTGGCAACTACTTCTGGTCAAAAATGAGCTGGGAGATGAGATTCAAACATAAGTGCTCGGGTCATCTCAAGGAGTATACGGTTTTTCTGCTCTGCAATCCCATTGTGTTGTGGGGTGTTTGGGCAAGTGGTCTGATGAATCATGTCATAAGCTGAGATGAAGTGTTTCATGTCCATGTTCATGTATTCCCCCTATTGTCTGACCTAAGAATTTGAGGTTGGGCTTGGAATTGAGTTATGAGCATGCTATAAAATTTCACAAAAACATCAAACACCTCAAATTTATGTTTCAAGAAGTACACCCAACTCATGCGAGTACAATCATCCACAAACAAGACAAAGTACGAAAGCCCATGTGTATTAGACTCGGGAGCAGGACCCCAAACATTAGCATAAATCAAAGCAAACGGTTTTATACTGTGGGTTAAACTCGAAGAATAAGTATGCTTATGACTCTTTACTAGGACACATGCTTCACAATCTAGGGGTACATTACAATTATTAAAAGAGGAAAAAAGATGTTTCAAATACCCTAGTGAAGAATGACCTAGACGCCTTTTCCATATCCACATTTGATGATCAGGTGACCCATGAGCAAGCAAAGTGTGACCCTTTTGAGTTGACTCATCCATATAGTACAAGCCTCCCTGTTCAATGCCACGTCCAATAATTCTCCCAGTCTGAGCATCCTACACAACACAATCAGTAGAAGACATAATAACAGTGCAACCAATCTCCTTGGTCAGCTAACTAATCGAAAAAAATTTATGAGACAAACTGAGAATTAGAAGACAATTATTCAAATGTATAGACGGAGAAATATCAATACTTCAAGTCCGGTCTACACTAATAAATTCACCAATCGCAGTTTGGATATGAGTTCGAGTAGTAGGAACAATGGAATGAATGTTTGAGGGATCATATGTCATTGTGGCGGTTGCCCCTCAATCAAAGATCTATGAGGATTGGGCTGATTGGCTAAAAGAGCCCACTTTATTAAGATGAGAATTGGATTTTTGGGTCATAGTTAGAGTTTGGGCTTATGATATGAGACAACCGTGGGTTATGGGGTTTTTCTATGAGTATTTGGGTAAATGTGGGTTAAGAGGGTTTTGTGAGGTTATTCTTCCATGCGCCTCCCATATACCAAATTCAGCCTCCTCTCTCCCCTCTAATCCTTTTCCAAAGATTTTCTTTACCACTTTTCCAGATTGTTGAGCAGCATTTCCTTCCCCATCTTCTTGACCTCTTTCTTCTCTTTCCTCTAATATTTTTGACGGTTGTGTTTTAGCATTATTTTTTCTCGATTTCCCTTTGAACCATGTGTAGCACTACTAAGCCATGGTTCAGTCCAAGTCCATGATCATAGCCATGAAGAGGATACTCAATCACTCTATCAAAGCATTAATAACTTGGATGAAGATGGGCACAATATTTTGACACATGGACCTCGCCATCAAGGGTCGAGAACACTTTTAATGATATTTCCAAATCCATAAAATTTGTGATTGGCCAAATTATATAGGAAAAATAAAAGGCCACACGTTTTTTTCTATTTGGGCTGTGTGTTTGTAATAAAAGGGGCCGCGTTTTTTTCCCTTTGTAACGACTAGTTTTCTACTCCAAAGCCTATATAAAGGCTTTGCCCCTCATTGTAAGGATTCATTCTAGACATTACACATTTTCTTATTTTGTGATTCTTGGAGCATTTCCTATTGTAAGGAAATAAGATTCTTTTTGTTCCTCTTGATCATTGTTTGTCTCTTTAATCATCCCACTCCTAAAGGTGTGGAACACCTTCTAATCTCTTCTTTGTGAAACAAATCAAGAGTGCATTCTTCATGGGCATTGAGTGAAACTCAATAACGAAGGCGTAGAACCAACAAGTGTTGGATTGAGGGGTTGATTAGGAAATCAAGAATTGATTTCTTTGGTATTTTGGCGTGTTCATTGTGGGTAGAATACTCGACAATCCTGCGTGAGAATCGAGGGGCTTCATTGTGTGCAAGGTCGTGGATCCGGAGGGCCGACCTTGGTGCACCCTTTGGGATGTATTGTTTGGGTTGCTTCCCTTGTTTTAGTCATGAACTTCATACTCTCGCCGGACTCCACCACCTTAGTATAGTAGGCCTTGCCACCGGTTTTTGTGATGAGAGCCTTGGTGGCGGCCTGCTGGTACATGAAGGGTGTTAATGGTGAAACAAGGTTGTCGTTTGATTTGGGGTTTTTGACTGGTTTGCCCTAACTTAAGTATGGATCTTCTTGCCAGAAAATAGATGTTGGTGTTAGAGACCATGTTTTGGGAGTTTAACCACTGCAGTTTCCATAACATGGTCGATGATGGCCACCGTACTTTGATCTCCATTTTAGGTAAGTTCTTGTATAGTAAATGATGAACACCGATGTGGTGGACCGATTATAAGTCGCCGGAAAACACCATCGGCTCTGATACCATGAATAATTGAATAAGGCTAGGGTTTTGATTTTGGAATACCGATTTGTATTAACCTTCAAATGAATACATAAACTACTTAAATAATAAATATAAAGTCATATATCCTAAATACGTAGTAAGACTAATATATGTTAAAAGTGAACTAATAGACTAACTAAAAATAATAATACAAATTTCTACTTTCCTACACCTTAGACCAACACCAACCAAACATATTCCAAAAATTCCAATTAAACCTAATCTATTACGCAACCCAAAAATAATTTTACATAATTAGTTTCACATTCAATTTAGCACTATTTAGACTTATATAAAATCTAGATATATCTATTCGGGACACTAGTTTCATCACACGCGACAACTCTCTGTCTGGATCAAAAAAATTTTGACCCGTAGAATCCAAGTTTAGGTCCAAGTATGGTTTGACCAAATCAAAAATGACCCATGTCCATCCTTATTAATAATTAGAACTTATATTATCCAGTTGGATACTTACAGCCAGTTTAGTAGGTGCTAATAAATTGTGGTAATGAGAATGAAAAATTAGTGTAATTTTAGTTGAAAAATCTCTTGGCTACCTTAATGGTCATGCTTGTCCAACTCCAATCATCTCATTTTCTTCATAAACTCCATTTCAATGCATTACCATTGAGAAATGTGGTATTAGATAGTAATGTAAATTTGTAAACAAAAAACATATTTGTGATTAAAGTTTCATTACCATGATAATGATACGGAACTTTGATTAAATTTTACACTATAAATCATTCTAATTATCACTATTGAATTGGTAACCAAACAAGTTGTTAGAGTACAATTCTCTAATAATAAAACAGAAACTTCCAACTCTCACAAATGAGAAAGATGAATGCTTTTCAAAGTAATCTTATAAGAACAATACAATAGAAGAGAGTTAAATACAAATGTTGAACATTTAATCTAAAGCATAAAGCTTTGGACATCATACAATTACTAAAAAGTTTGAAATATTCCACATGACATCCTTACAAAGATTTGCTATATGATATAATTAAATTGATTTATTGCTATATTTATTATTGCACTAAATAAGGTAAATATCATTTTATTTTATAACATGGCATTATGTTCTATCATATTTCTACTATATTGATTAAATGATTCAAATAAAACAGTAAAATTTTATTCAACTAAATAAGGAGAAAAATAAATAGCAACACCCCAATATATGCTAAAAATATTTAACAGAAAACTAGAGCAATGTAACTAAAATTAAAAAAATTCAAAAATAAATAGTAGCACCCAAATGTATGGGCTTCCAACTTAATAGATTTAATAATTAGTTATATCAATGTATAAAATCATAATACTTTTATGTTTTAATACTAATAACCGTGCATTGCACGAGTTTTTAGACTAGTTTAATAATAAATGTAGGTAGTATATCTTGTTCTTCGTTTAAATGTTGATGAGGAGTATATAGAGTTTGCATATAGCCGTTTGAAATATGAACTCATTATTCCTTGAAAATCTAAATTTTGTTATTTGCACGGGGCCTTTAAAGCTTTAGACTTTCTTTAACCCTAAATCCCGTGCTTTAAATAGTTTGAATATCTCAAATTCAAATTATGATTTTATACCTCAAATGTTAGTTCTAGAAATTCGGAAAATATTAATTAAATTATTCCAATAAATTAACATTTGGCTAATTCAAATATTAACATTTGAAACTTAACTAATTTAACTTGAATTCAGGCATGTAAATTATATATCATTTAGAACAACTCAACTTATAATATAATATTTAATACCAAACTTCAAATTTCAGTTTATCTAACAATAGTGAGAGAAACATGTAACATGAATTTTAGTAGACTTCTAGATAGGTTCTCGCTCCATGCACAGAAATGGAAAAAAAGTTTTCAATGTAATTTTATACTTGTATAATATTTTATTGTAAAGATTATAATTAAGAAAGTTATTTATTAGTATTTTATAGAATATATTTATATATGTGTGTGAGAGGGGGATGTGTGTATAATGAATATTTTAAAAAAAATTTCAATTGAATTATGAAAATAATAAATGGTTAAACAAAATGTATTATGAATAACTTAAGTTTGTTTCAATTTTAAAATAAATTCTAAATGATTTATGTTAACAAAGCTTAATTATTTTTTACATGAATAATTGAAAGATTTTTTTTAATTTTTTTAAAACTAGTCAGAATAATTATAAATTAAAGTTTGTCTCATTTTAAAGATCTCGAGAAGAAAAGACTAATTATATATTTTTTATTTAAAATAAATTTTTAAAGGGAACTTATTCATTTAGTAAATTAAACTACTTTTAAAAAAAAGTAAATAGAAAGTAGGCAAATATTTTGCAATTTCATGTTACTCAAAGTATCAAGAGGAAAATTCATGTTACTTTATCCCAATTTTTGAAATATGTCACTTCATCCCTGAAGGACAACAGATCACTCTTCGACCTCTTAGCTAAAACATAGTCAAAAGAAATCTTATATTTATTGTTTTTATAAATATATATTTTTATGAATAAATTTACTTTGACATTTTGCATAAAGTAATATAAAAGTTTTTTATAATAAAGCTTACTTGAAAAAACATTACCGTTTCTATAATTATTTTCTTAAAAAAAATTATTTTATAGTTGAATTGACCCATTTATTAAATAAAACTAATTATCTAAGCAAATAGAATTATAAAATAGATATGTAGGATTGAGATGAATTTGCTGGTAAATAATCTTGAAAAATAATTTTGCTATATCAAGCTATTATTCTCTTTTATTATGGAAGTAATATTGGAAAATAGTGTAGGTTTACAAATTTAGTCATGTTTCATTTTGTCATTATTAACAAGTTATTCTCTTTTACCAATGTAAATACTTTAGATATAATATTGCTTACCAAATTTTCTTAGGCACGTTAAATTGTACTATATTAGAATAATTTTCAATGCAACTTCACCTGTCACGTTAATATAAAAATAAGCGGAAAAATTTTCACTGAGAGTTTGACACATGTCAGTCATTTTTCTTCATTAGTAGTTATTGATACATAGATAGATATATAGATTAAGGAAAATAAGAAAGGAGTGATAATTCATAAAATGTTTATATTATATGCTTTTCCACCAAAATGATTTTATAGTAATTATCTCATGGCTAATAAATAAAATTAATAATTTACACTGGTCTATAAATTTAAGAACAATTTTTTTATACAACTGTGAACAAATTTAGAAAATAATCTTGCTTCATTAAATATTCTTTTGGAAATAATATTAGAAATCATATATATATATATATATATATATATATATATATATATATATATATATATATATATATATATATATATATATATATATATATATATATATATATATATATATATATATATATATATATATATATATATATATATATATATATATATATATATATATATATATATATATATATATATATGGTACTGAATGTTCTGGTACATTTCTGTTTGGAAATAATATAGTCTTAACAGAGAATATTGAAAGTTGTCCAATTTTTATTCTGCACCCTAGAATAAATTTTAGTATTTTACAAAATAATTTTCACCAAAGATGTAGCTTCCATGCAGAGTAATTGAGCGGGAAAACATTGAAGGAGAGTCTGACACGTATCAGTCTCGTTTTGTCATTAATATTCTTATAGATAGATAGATAGATTGATGTAATATTAAATCAATTTATATAGGAATATATATATATTTCTAAGATCTACATTTTTAGGAATATTAATTAACACATTTATTCGAACATTTAAAATAATTTAACATATTATTCAAAATAAAATCAATAATTATAGAAATAAACATTTGACAAGTAAAACTAAGCAAATAAGCATTTAATAAAAGGAATAATTATAGGAAACTCCCTAATTTATAGGTCTATTTGCAAAAAACTATCTTATGTAATTTTTTTTTTTTGTAAAAAACTACCTAATCTATTATATTTCTCTGCAAATGACTACCACTTAAAAAAAATGTTAGTTGACCTTTAGATTTGAGGGTTTGACCAAATAATTTCTTTCTCCTATCAATTTATGAAAATAGACCTAAAATTGGACGTGCTTCTCCAACAAAAGCAGTGGTGCAAACTTTCACTTACTAATTTTAGGCGAATCCAGTGTTTGAGAATATGACTACTTAGCTACTCCTTTCCTTCTCTTTACATTTATTTCCACCGAAATTTTTATAAAATAATAACAATTTTGAAATAATGGGACATTTATAAATCTCGTAAATGGACAATCATGTAAAGCAAAAATTGCCATACAGATATAGATTTATATATTTTAAATTACGCCCCACAATTAAGCAAATAAATAATAAGACGAGACACGTTATTGAAGGAATCAAAATTCAATTAATAACATTTCTTTTAAGGAAAATGATGAACTTGGAATAATAATTGAGTTACAATTTTCCAAATCAACAACCCTCTCTAATGACAGCACGAATTTTTTTTTTTTTTTTTTTGTAGATTTGACTCGAATAGCTTAGGAGTCCTCAAATCTTAAATGTTAAGAGTTAAAACACAAACAAGCATGTCCCGTTATCTGAAATGACCATTGATAAAGCAATTTCTCAATTAAGCTAATTAACCAAGAAAATAGAGCAAATAAACAATATGTATTACTTAATCATACATCATACAATACTATAATAGAACTGAAAATTTTCGCATGGCATTTTCATAAAGTTTTACCGCATGTAGTATTTTAGTAGGTTAAAATTTGATTATGTGATATTCAAATGATTTTATTACATTGATTATGATTTTTTGAAGATTAAAGTGAGGATTTTATTAAATAGGAAGATCAGAAAAAAAACAATGTCTGTAATCTAAGGGGGGTCGCCATTAAGCCAAACACTTGAGCATATACTAGAGGACGCCCATTTTGCCAACCTATAAGCTACATTGTTAGCCTCTCTAAGACAAAAACTGAAAGAAACATGATCAAGATCAGACGAGGCAGCAATGATGTTATCAACTATTACTTGATTATGAAAACCTCGATTTTGCCAACCTATGAGCTACATTGTTAGCCACGTTTTTAGTGATATTCTCTAGAGCAGATTCAATCTCCATCTGTCATAGGGAAGGCTTGCTTTTGATCTCTTCTCGCCAATGGGAATAGAAAGAACAGGGGGAGCATAATCAACAACTTGGTTTCTTGCAAGTTTTGCACTTCAGTACCCTCTTTTTTGTAGCAGATATTTGAGAATTTTCTGCTAGGGTATTGGGAACAGTTTGGGCTTCTCTCTCATAACCAATATCGGCATTTAAATCAGTGCTAATAAATAAATCTGGGCCCCCTTCTAAAGAGTCATCAATTTTCCCGACATTGTTAGTGCAATCATTCGCTTTGTCCCCTTCTTTATCAGACAAATCATGGGACCCTTTAGTAGCAACACTCACGTCATTCAAATATGCATTACCAATGCACTTCCCAACATTCCCTATAACTACCTTATCACGCAAAGAAGTAACAGTGTTTATATGGGAAGTAGTTACCTCTAGGGTTTCTTTGGGCGGTTGCTTTTTCGTGAAGAAAAGCTTTCTTCCACAAGATTTTCGAGCATCACTCTCCTCAGCGCCAGATTCCATCTTCATGGGTCTCCATGGGGACGCTTTCAGCCACGTCCCGTATTGTTTGACCGGAGAACCCTCACCAAAACAGTCCTTACGTTCATTCTTACCGTGACCCAACTTCGCACAGTAAAAGCAAATGAGAGGAATTGAAGAAAAGTTGCGGGTTGAGTGGGAAGACGGCTCATGTTAGGTGTGGGTCCATGAAATCCATAAATGTGAACGTAACTGCAGGGGTAATAACGAACATGATGAACAGGTGGGGGAGATCCCAACGAGGTCGATGCCTGAAGAAAATAGGGACCCTTTGCTTTGTAAAGTGTCTGAGAACACCATGATCCTCGTTGAAAATGACGAGTGTGGGGGCATGAAAAATCTGGAGAATGAGGAAATTATAGCGGATCAGAATGATGTTGAAGAAAGTCGGGAAATAATATCAACTGATGTATTGGCTCTACAAAATGTCAAACAAGTTTTGCAGCAGGTAGGTGAACATGATGATAATGATTATGACAAAAAGGATTGTAGTGTGAGAGACAATGTTGAATAGAATAGTTTAGAGGGGAAAGTTCAAGAAGGTGAGGATGATGGGATCAAAAATGTAGGAACGAATACAAGTAATGAAGAGGGGAATTTTATTGAGACATGTATTGGAGACGGGGACAAATTTGAATCCTCCCAGAATGTGAATGAAAATGAAAGTACCCAAGCTTCTGTGGGCTGTGACGTTGAACAAATCTTCTGTGATAAAGGTATTGGTTTCTTCGGCTCATGCCCTGAGATTCTGAATCGGAATCCACGTTTCGACCCAATGGCATCAATTGAGTGCTCCATAAACCCAACAGAAGGTTGTACTCAACCTGCTTATAATGAAGACCTTCTGGGCAGCAGCTCCATATCGACGAGGGGAGTCAAAACAAAAAAACCAAGGGGTAGACCGAAAAAATTGGTGTATTCCCTTCCGGATCCACTTTTTATTCCTTCGACCAAATCCAAAAGCTGTGGAGAGGCTATCGAAACCTGGAATTCAGCAAAATCATTGGGGGTCAAAGCTGATGATGAAGGTGCAGTCTTATCGGCGCTGCGAAAGTCTAAAAGGCTCTTGGCAATGGAGGCAAGCAACCCAGTGTTGGGTTGATTGTCTGGCAGTGTCTGCGATGATGTTTGATTGGTGGTGGGGGTCCCTACTCTTTAGGGATTAGTCCATGTGGTCTTGTTTTCTTGGTGTTCTGGGATTTGAGCTTGGTCTGGATGGTCTAGTTTTGATGATCTGGAGTCGCAAGGCGTGTTTTCTTTTTCTTAGTTGGGCTGTGTGCTTGTCCTGGGTGGTTCGGGCGGTGGTATCTTAGTGGCTTTGGGTGTGATCTTCTTCTTTCTAGGTTAGATCCTTGGCGTTTTTGTGCTTCTGTTTGAAGCTTAAGTTTTGTTTTTATGCTTCTGTTTGAAGCTTAAGTTTTGTTCCTGATGGCTCTAGTGTCGTTGAGGTGGGGGTCTTGTTTTGGTGTCTGTGTTGCGGGATGGGTTGTCAAAGGGGTATCTGGAGGTTGATCTCACGGTTTCGTGAATAGTTCGTGGTGTCGTCTTCATTTTTGGTGGTTGTTCTAGTGAAATCTGTTTTGGGCCGTCGTAGTGGATGTTGAGGGTTAGCCTCCGTTGCTGATCTTGCCTTGTGCTTTTGTGGGATATAATCAATTGCCATTCTTGGTGTAGGCGTTTGCATTTTTGTTGGTGATTCTTTTCAGATGCGTGGGCTCCCAAAGCTTGTACCTTTTGGTGTCTCTGCCGGCATTTCATGGCGTGTTGTGGTCGGTATTGGGTTATTTGAAGCATAGTGTTTTGTTGTTGGCGTTTTTTTGTGGCATCTTTTTCTTTTGTTGGTGGTTTTGGTGTTTGTGGTGGTTTTAGTGCTCTTGGCTTCTGGTGTGTTAGGGGTTAAAGCTTTCGGTTTGTTTGTAACGTTTTTGGTGTCGCATAGCCCACTCCTACGCTGTTTCTGGGTGGCCTGTTTCTTTGTCCCCCTCGTCCAATGGTTTTTTTTCCTTCGGGGGTTTTTTTATGCCAGCGGGTCTGGGGTCCAAAGTTACAGTGTGGTGTTTGTTTTCTCTCTTTTTATATAATATATTCCAATTTTTCAAAAAAAAAACATATATATATATATATATATATATATATATATATATATATATATATTTTCAAAAAAATATATATATATATATATATCATAAATTGTACCATTATTACACAAAATAAAGACCATAAATTGCATCCAAGATTGTATTTCGTTTGTTTTGAAACTAAGATCAAAATGTTTTCTTGGTCTTCCTGCTTCGTGAGATCAATTTGTGATATTGGTATTCCTGCTTCGACACCATCAGGTAAGTCATTAAGATTTTTTTTTTAAATTTTTAATTTTTTAATTTATTTATTTTATTCTTTTATCTTGGTTATTTACTATTAATTTTCTTTTCTTCCTCTTATATCTTTGGATTTTCATTCCATTATGAGTAGTATTACTGTACTCTTAATTTCCTAAAACTAATTGTACTTTATTATTTTTATGTAATGGATGTTGTCTTACTTTTGTTCTTTGATAGTCGTACCCTTTATTAGCAAAATCATGATAGGATGATTTTTAAGATATACATATGTACAATAGTTTGCTTTTGCCAGTTTAACACTACAGGTATAGGTGTATAATTAAATAGCTTAGACAATATTTCTTAATGCTTGATCGAGTAATTGAAACTTGGCGTTTTAGGTTGTAGTTTAGTGTGAGTCGTATTAGACTATTCTAAGTTGAGTATTAGGCGGAGATGCAACAAGATAAATTTAATTGAGTCTAGGTCTTGTATGATGTTATTAATATCGATTTAGTTACAGTTAGTAACTGATATTATTGTCTGGTTTAGGAGACGAATTCGTAGAAAAACCCTTTTATTAATCTTGGTAAATGTTGGTGACCGACACCCGACAGCTAAGTTACAAGTGAATATATAATGCCTCTCTTTTAAAAAGAGACTGGCCAGTCTAATTTTTCTAATTATGTGCAATATAATTAATACTGGAACTTTTGACATGAAAATTACATATTTGATATTATGGATTTGATATGTAGAGTGATACTTAAAAGACCATGGGTCTATCCTCCTTGATATGATATTATGGGCAGGAAACATTTGGGTCTTTGCTATATTTTGAGGCGAGTTGGCATTGAGAATTTGGCTAACTTCACTAGAGAGAGATATAGTCCTAGAGCTATGGAGTATCCTCTCAAATAGATACTTAGTGCGCACGAAAGTCTAGGATTTTTGTTTAATATCATGTGTTTTTCTCTTCTCCCTGTTTGTGAAAGCATATTTTAATGAAAATATAAAAATGTTTTACATGAGGTGTGTCTACTCACTCAAACTTCCACGGTTGACACCTTTTCGTTTTGGTTTTTTTTAGATTGCAGGTAAATTACGGGAGCTGATGATTGATAAGTGGAAATATCGCGGAGTGATTTAATATATCTTAGTATTTATTTTATCAAATCGTAGTAGCTTTAGTTTAGTATTTAATTTTACTAATAGTTGACTAATTAATTAATGGAATTTAAGACAATGCATAAGGTTTAGTATTTGATACCTATTTTTTAATGTATATTTGATCCTAAATTTATATTAAGATATTTATTAAAGTGTAAAATTGGAATACATGTAGTAGCACCTTAGCTTAATTAGGTAGATATTAGGTTGGGTGTTACATTTTTGTCACGGCTTAATATATTGTGGCAAAGATGCACTTGGGCCACAAATTATGCCACAGGTAAATATATACCGTGGCAAACGAACACTTGTGCCACGGGTAAATTAATATCGTGGCAAACAAGCACTTGCGCAATAAATTTTGCCACGGGAGGTTTTTTGTGGCAAACAAAAACTTGTACAAAAAATTATGTCACAAGGAAAATTAGTAGCAGTGAGGATGAAGTGGTCGATCTTGTGGATGAGTTGGCGGATGAGTTTTTTCTTTTGAGTTTTTTCTCTCCTGTACGGTTCTTGTATACTATCATGGCGGATAAGTTGGCGGACCATTGTTCCAAATTGAAAATTAGTAGCGATGAGGATGAAGTGGTCGATCTTGTGGATGGTGTTGATGATTCTTTGGATGATAACATTTCCCTTCGATTAATTGGTCGGGTTTTAACGGAGAAGGCCCTTAATTTTGATGCTATCAAACGTACATTGTTACACATTTAGTCTTTGAAGAATGGTGTTGTAATCCGTTCATTGGGGGTCAATTTGTTTTTATTTCAATTTTTTCATTGGAAAGATCGTGAAAAGATTTTGTTCGGTCGCCCTTGGTGTTTCGAGAATAAGCTTCTTATGCTTCAAGAAGTTGATCAAGATTCCATACCTGCGGCTATGGAGTTGAATTTGTCTCCATATTTTATTAGGCTGTATAAGGTACCTTTTGGGTATAGGTCGGAGGAGCGTTTTTGTGCTATTGCAAAATCGGTTGGCGAGGTGCTTGAAGTGGAGGAAGATTTTTTGAATATCAGTCCGTTTTGTAGGGTCCGGGTTATGGTAGATGTTTCGGAGCCATTACGTAGGTTTCAAATGATTAAGCTTAGAGGGGATTCTTTGGTTAAGATTAATTTTAAATATGAACGTTTACCGTTTTTCTGCTTCTTATGTGGTTTGATGAGCCACACAGAGAAAGATTGTATGATGGTGGCGGAGGAAAATAAAGAGGCAGTGCATGGTTGGGGTATGGACCTTAGATCCTCTCCGCGGGAAGGCTTTAACATGTATAACGAGGAAGTGGAGGCGATAAAGTCAAAGAAATGTCGTTTTGTTACGAAGCCAAATTCATTGCCTTCGGATACTATTTATGATAACCCAATGTTTGCAAAGGAAGATGGCAGCCGTGGTGGGTAGGTGCAGGGTTGTTAGGTGCTTTTGGGGATGGTCATGATCATGTTGATCATTCCATTTTCCAGTGGAGTGGGTTGGTGGAGGTTCAAGTTGTTGTTTCTGATGTGGGGAGGAATACGGGCAGCGGCTTAATGGTAGTTATGGGTCTAATGGGGTGTTTGCTTCGTCGACGGTGGATGAGGTGGTTTGTGGGGCGCCTGGTTTTTCATTGGGCAAAGGTTCTTCGGGGCCTCGGTAGTTTATTCGACCTTCAAAAAGGGGTTCGAGGAAAGATAAAGGTCAAAAGGTTGTGGTTAATGGTGAAAGGAGTGGTGGCGTGGAGTGCCTGGGTTCGGTTATTTTGCTAAATTCGAAAAGAAAAAGTGTGCTATGGATGTGAATATGGGGGAAGCTGATGGTGTTGGTAAACGTATTTGTCATGTGTCGGGTGGAGATTTAGGTGAGGATGGTGTGGCTCTTGATTCTTTAGTAGCAGGCACTGGCGATGATTTGCCCCGTGAATGTAAATAAAAATTTTTAGTCGGAACTGTCGAGGGATTAATAACCCTGCGACAGTTCAAGCCCTTCGCACTTGGTGTGGGAGGGAACGCCCGGATTTTGTTTTTATCATTGAGTCGATGATTGATACGGGGAGATTGGAGAAGGTTCGTAATAAATGCATGTTTCAATATGCTTTTTGTGTGGATAATTGCGGGACGTCGGGTGGTTTGGGTTTATGGTGGAGGGATGATATTGTGAGTCTTGTTTCTTACTCAAGAAATCATACTTCTATTTTGGTGGATGATGATAAATTGGGGTGCAAATGGTATGCTCTTGGTATATATGGTTGGGCGGATAAGGCTAGTAAACATAAGACGTGGAGTCTTATGAAATCCCTTGTTGAGAATTGTTCTTTGTCGTATATGTCTTTTGGTGATTTTAATGAGATCGTGATGGGTGTGGAAAAAGAGTGGGGCATTCCTCGTAATGAGAAAGATATGGCGGCTTTCCGTGATTGCATTGATTCTTGTAATGTTGTTGATTTGGGTTTTAAAGGGAGTTGTTTTACGTGGTGTAGGGGGAAGGATCCGTCGACTTTTATTCGTGAGTAGGGATGGTCGTGGGGTGGGTCTGGAGCGGGTCCAACCAGACCCGGACCCTTTTAATTTTTTGAGATCCAGACCCGGATCCGGACCCTAAGGGTCCAAAATTTTCAGACCCGGACCCTCCGAATCTGATGGGTCTAGGGTCCTTAATGGGTCCTTAGTGGGTCTAAAATAAGTCTCTTTGATTTGTCAAATTTGGAACATTCGTAAGTCATTGTATTTTTCGTATATTTGTAAGAGATTTATTATCGTATTTTACAAATATTTAATACTAATTTAACATCTAAACTCGCATAACGTCACAAATATATGTTTAAATTTTATTATAAACACTAGTTCGAATCCATATAATAAGGGTAATTGGGTTAACACTTAGCAATTAGCATATATATTGTTTATATATATTATGATATTATGATTATATGAAAAGAAAATAAGTGTTGATGGCATAATTCATGCGTAGAAGACAAATAAAAATGGACAATTTAATATTTATAAGGGTCCAAGGGGCGGGTCCAGGGTCCGAATATTGGACCCGGACCCGGACCCGGACCCGCCAAATAATTTTTAGATCCAGATCCGACCCGGATCCGATGGGTCTCAAAAAGTAAGACCCAGACCCTTAAAAAAGGGGCGGGTCTGGGGCAGGTCCAACAGGGTCCAGGACCCGTGACCATCCCTATTCGTGAGCGTTTGGATAGTTTTCTTGCGTCTCCACAGTGGATTTCGTTGTTCCCTTATATTTTTGTTCGTCATTTCCCAATTTATCGTTCGGATCATGCGCCGATTATGTTAGTTTCAGAGGGATGTTGAAATGAGATTAATGATAAGATTTTCGGATTTGAGTCGTTTTGGTTATCTAGTGATGAATGCAAGAAGATTGTGGGAAAGCTTGGAATGAGATGATGGGGAGTCCAATCGAGGCGAAGTTGGAACATTGTTCTCTTTCTTTAAAGGATTGGGCAGATAAGTCTTTTGGGGATGTAAAGAATATGATAAAGGTCACTGAAAGGAAGCTTGCTAAAGCCTAAAAGATGTCTGCGGATGCTCGTATGTTAGGCGCTTGTGAGGCTATGGCTGTTGAGTTGGATCATCTTCATAGATTAGAGGAGGCCTATTGGCACATGAGGGCTAAGTCCAATGAGCTTAAGGATGGGGATAGTAATACTAAATATTTTCATCATAAAGCGAGTTCTAGGTTGAAGTGTAATAGGATTCGTAGTTTAGAGGACTCTCGGGGCAAGTTGTTGACTGATAAGGTGGATATTGAGAAGCTCATTACGGCATATTTAGAGGATATTTTTAAAACGAGTTGTCCGTCGGGTTTTCCCTAGGCGCTTGAAGGGATTGATCGTGTGGTTAGCGATGAGATGAATAATGTTCTTAATGAGGAACCATGTTATGAGGAAGTTCAAGAGGCTCTTTTTCAAATGCACCCAACAAAGGCTCCTGGGGTAGGCGGCTTTCATGCGCTGTTTTTTTCAGAAATTTTGGTACCTCATTGGCGACAATGTGATCGATTTGGTGAAATCTTGGTGGAGGGGTTATGTTGATCATGGTCCTATTAATAAAACGTGCATTTCTCTTATTTCTAAGTGTTTAGACCCTCGGTTGGTGATTAGTTGTTGCAATGTTGTCTACAAAATTATTTCCAAGACTCTTGCTAACAAGCTTAAAGGTTTTTTGGTTTCTATTATTTCGGTGCATCAGAGTGCTTTTATTCCAGATCGACTTATTACTGATAATGCTCTGTTGGCTTTTGAGGCTTTTCATGCTATGAAGCGAAGGGGGGTGGGTGGTAAGGAAGTGTTTGCGCTCAAGTTAGACATGAGCAAGGCCTACGATAGGGTCGAGTGGTGCTTTCTTGAGCAAGTCATGATTGTTATGAGCTTCAGTAATACTTGGATTAAGCGTGTCCTTTCATGTATCTCGAGTGTTTCTTGTTCGTTCAAAATCAATGGAAGGATTTGTGGTCAGGTGATTCCGTCAAGGGGGCTTAGGCAAGGAGATCCCATTTC
The DNA here is from genome assembly GCA_019776075.1 of Amaranthus palmeri. Classification (NCBI taxonomy): domain Eukaryota; kingdom Viridiplantae; phylum Streptophyta; class Magnoliopsida; order Caryophyllales; family Amaranthaceae; genus Amaranthus; species Amaranthus palmeri. The sequence continues at coordinate 42,221 of JAAKBH010000845.1, forward strand.
GTCTTACTTGTTTATTTTATGTGCGGATGCTTTTTCGTCGTTGATCACTTTAGGGATTGAACCGCAAGTTATTCATGGGATCCGAATTTGTAGGGGGGCTTTTGTTTTATCTCATCTATTTTTTGTTGACGATAGTATCCTTTTTGCGAAAGCTTCGGTGCAGGAATGCTTGGCGGTTGCTAGTATTATTAGCATATATGATAAAGCATCCGGTCAAAAAGTGAACTATGATAAAACCGAGATTTCGTTTTGTAAAGAGGTAAATCATCATCTTCAACGAGAAATTGTGCAGATTATTGGGGTGCGGGAGGTTGATCATCATGAGAAGTATTTGGGGCTTCCAACTATGGTGGGTCATTCCAAGATAGTTATTTTTTTGTGCCTTAAAGATCGTATATGGAAGAAGATAAAGGGGTGGAAGGAGAAACTTATTACGAGAGCCGGGAAAGAAGTGCTTATCAAAGTCGTTATACAAGCTATCCCCATATATATGATGAGTAATTTTCGTCTTCCGGATAATTTTGTTGATGATATTCATGCTATGTTTGAAAGTTTTGGTGGGGCTCTAATGTGGATAAGCAGAGTATTCATTGGCATAGTTGGTCGAAGTTAAGTCTTCCTAAACGGAAGGGGTGGTTTGGGATTTCGGGATATGTGGATCTTTAATATGGCACTTCTTGCTAAGCTATCTTGAAGGATCTTGACTGGTGCTAATCCTCTTTTGGTGGCGGTTCTCAAAGCTCGGTATTTAAAGAATTCGGATATTTTGGAGGCTTATAGGGGGTATGCGCCTAGTTATACATGGAGGAGTATGTGGGGTGTGAAATCTCTTTTGATTGAGGGTCTCGGGTGGCGAATTGGGAATGGCTCGATGGTTAATGCTTGTGTTGACAAATGGGTGCCGTATGGTGATACTTTAAAGCCGCCCATTCTTATTTCGGAGCTACGGGATGTGTTGAGGTTCTCGGAGTTGATTAATTTACAAGTCTAGTAGTATAAATGATTTGTAGTCACGTGTTGAGCACTTGTTAGACGAATATAAATACAATGATTGGGTATGTTCATGTAGTAGAAGAGTAAGATTAGGCCACAGTTATGTTTGTGGCAAAAGAATATAATTAGCCATGGGATCTACCATGGTAAGAGAAAGAGTTTCAGTCACAACCATAATTTTCCCATGGCAACAATATAGCCACGATCACTTGTGCCTCAGTAGTCTCAAACTTAAATTCCCGTGGCTGGGCATCATAGCCATGGGAAATTCGTACTTGTGCCACGACTGCTATTGTGGCACAGGTGATGATTTGTAGTAGTGGACCCTGATCATAATTTTCTAAAGCGGGATACACTGACTATGATGATGATGATATACAACTATACAATAATATAAAGAAAAACTAACAAAAAATCCAAATAGTGATTTATAGAGTTTTGCCAAATATAGCTTTTTTACAAGTTCAAATGTGACTGTCTGATAGTCAAAAGATTTTTATACACTAATTATGATGTTAAATATTAAAGGTATGTTTTCAAAAAGATTTGATTAGATTAAATCGTACAATCATACATATAAGTGAATAGGAAAATTGCAAATGATGCTTTTACAGAGCTTTGTCAAATGAAAGTATTTTTACAGGTTAATATGTGATTGTGGGACATTAAAATCATGTTCACTAATCTAATTTAGCTTTATTTATTAGTATTTATTTATTTACTAGTATACAAACGTAATTAAGTCTTTTTAGTTCTTTTATTAGTATTTATTTATTTACTAGTTTACAAGCGTGTGCAATGCACGAAGTTTTTAGTATGAAAATACCTATAAATAAAAATTTCAGATAAAAATTCAATTACATATCATAGTGAACATGATCTTCAAAAAATCATGTTCACTATGATATGTAATTGCATTTTTATCTGAAATTTTTAATTATAGGTATTTTCATACTAAAAACTTCGTGCATTGCACACGCTTGTAAACTAGTAAATAAATAAATACTAATAAAAGAACTAAAAAGACTTAATTACGTTTGTATACTAGTAAATAAATAAATACTAATAAATAAAGCTAAATTAGATTAGTAAATAGCAAATCCATAGCAAATCCATTAGTAAGTAAATTAGATAATTGATTGCGTGGAAATTAATTTTTAACAATAAATTACTAAGTAGGAAAAATTGCCTAGAATAATACAACCTTTGTTCGATTTTCCTACAATAATCTCAACTTTTGATTAACCATGAATAATACCAACCAACATGTGTGTTTTCCACCAACATCCCAAATTACCTAAAACTTGTAAAACATGTCACTTAGAAAAAAAAAAGAAAATTAAAAAACAAAAAAAACACAAAATAAATTTCCTCCACCATTGCCACCCTCCTAAGTCTTGATCTCCCACCCCCACCACGCCACCACCACCCAACATCAGCCACCTCTCCTCCTCCCTCTACGCTGCCGACCACCCCACCAAATCTCCCTCAAGGTCAAGTCAATTTCTCACCATAGCCATTAAAGTGCAAAATTAGTGAAATCTATTTAAAAGGTTTGAAGGTCGAAGGTAAACTTTTGTTTTTGTTAGGTTGAAGATGATGAGTAAATAAAATATAAGATGAAGTTATCAAAGGTTTATGAAGGTTGAAGATGAGCTAAGATAAAGCCATAATGGTGTTAGTTTGAAGATGAAGAGGAGAGAGAGAATAAAAACAATGAAGACATAGAAGGTTATGAAGGTTGAAGATGAAGATGAACGTGAGATTGGTGCTAGCAGTGGAGGAGGGGCTGGCGTCAGAAGGGAAGGGGCCGGAACCTGTCGTGGTCGAAAAGAAAAGGAGGGGGGGTGGTGGTGGGTTAGTGATAGTAGGAAATGGCTGATTTTTTTTTTATCAAATTAGCCACCATAGTAGGTACATTTACCTGCTTGGACATTAGAGAAAAATATCCATATTAGTTCGTATTAGTCATGATTAATCAAAAGATGTGATTATCATAGGGAAATCGATCAAAGGTTGGATTATTTTGGGCAATTTTTCCTTAAAAGTAAATAAGATAGATATTAAAAGATTTCATTACATTAATTCTTTATACTAAAATAAAAATCTTTAAAACATCTGAAAAGAAATCTTTAATTAAGACATTAATTATTTCAAAAAATAACCATTTTACATGTATGTAAAAAAATGTTTTTAACAAATATATTTATTTAAATTATTAAATGTTGTTTAAAAAATTATTATTTAAGTTATAATGTCTGCTTATATTATCTTTAATACTTACTTACCGTATCTTTAATGAACAATTTCAATATCTTAAATGTCTACTTACATCATTTAATTGTCTACTTAAGATATTTTTAAAAATATATAGTAGGTTGATCCAATTAGAGACGGTCTCTTATAAAGACCGTCTCTCACAAGAATTTATGTTAGAAAATGACATTCATTTACACTAAAAAATGTCTGAAAAGTGAAAAAATATTTGGTTGCAAGTTGGTCGCTATCGAATTGTTGGTTGCCATAAAGTGGTCGCAAAACAATTTGAGACACAAACTAGTAACAAAAACGAGTTTTTCTTATAGTTGAGCTACCCCCAAGAACCATACTCTCATTTTAGGTTACACTTCTCAATCCATGAAACTTCTCTAGGCTTCTAACAATTGCAAGAGCCAAGAATTAGGTTTAGATAGAGGTGTTCATTCGGGTAATTGAGTTGGTTTCGAATGGGTGTCATTCACTACTAAAAAACAAGGAGTTTTTTGACGCTTTATTTCGACGCTTGATTAACCGTCTAAAAAAACGGAGCTTTTAGACGCTTAATTTTCGACGTTGAAATGCGTAGAAAATATTGAGTACAACCGTCGAAAAAAAAGAAAAAAAAAAACTGAAATAATCATCTCATAGTATACAACCTGCCAGGACTACCCAAAACATTTCAAACCTCCCTACCCAAACCGTTCATCGCCCTCTCAAAGTACTCTTGCATCCTAAACCCTAATGAGACTTTCACCGGCGGCCGCACTTGAACAACCAGCCACCGGCTGTCAACCAGAATCGGCCGGCTGTCACCTCTACCGTCAACCAAAACAACCAGAAGCGCCTTCTCCCTCTTCTCGCACAGGTTTTCGAACTAGTTTTTTTTTTTTTTTTAATTTTGTTTTTCTTTTTTTTTTCTCCACAACATTGGGTTTTTGTCTTGTAAATTAAGGTGAAATAATTCTAATTTTTAATTTTTGCATCAGAATTAATAAATTTCTGATTTTTTTATTTTTTTGTCTTGTAAACATCTCCAAAACAGGTACTATTCGCATCAGTACTTAAAGGTGAAATAATCTAATTTTTTTGCATCAGAATCGTCTTTCAAGAACCAAGAACGCATAATGCAGGTCTGTTTTTTAATTTTTTTTGTCTTGTAAATTAATTCCTATACCTATAATTGTTAAATTATTATTTTTTTGTTTCTTGAATATTTCTTAGTATATTCCTTGATTATTTCTTAATAAATTTCTGATTTTTCTGTCAAATTATTGTTTTTTTTGTTTTCGATTTTTTTTTTTCATTTTCTTTCTTGTAATTTTTTGTGTTAAATTATGTTGGGGCCTTTTTTTCTTGTACATTTCTTGTTAGTTATTGATTTTTTGTGTTAGGCCTTTTAATTTTAAATGGAGTTTGATTTGATTTTGTGATGTGTTAAATTGTGAGGTTTTCATGGAAAAAAAATTGAGTCACATGTTTAATAGTTTAATTTGATTCTTCATGTTTAAAGGTTGTGTGGTTGTTTCTTCAAATTCATGTTATGTGTTAAATTGTGGTAGATAATACTTGCACTCAGTTTGATTCTTTATGATAATAGTATATAGAGTTTTTCATGTTTTTGTGCTTTAAAGTCTATATCTTTATGGGTTGTACTCAATTATGTAATGATCTAATTGAGATTGACTTGTTGGAGGGCGGTGATCTTACGGTGGAAAATGATCGTCTGTTTTAATTTGACGCTTGAAGATGTTTACACGTCGGATTCACATCCTAGCTTAATCCAAAATCGTTTCTTTGGAATTAATTTAGATTTTTTATAATAAGGATCCAACAAAGGACAATAGATATTTATTTCTAATAGATTTGAAATATTAAATTTTGAAAATTTGTTGGAGTGATTGATCATGTATTTGTTAGTTGTATACTTATGGTCTACGAAATCTTTTAATCTTACTATTATATAATATGCATATGATGTCTCAATATATTGATAAGAGTTGGATAAATAAACCAAGAAATTCAAAAGCTTATATGAAGGGGGTTAGTGAATTTATGGAATTTGCAAGGAAAGGAACACAAAATGGTTTCATTAGATGCCCTTGTTGCAAGTGTCAAATTGATTGAAAAAAAATCTTACCACTAGAGGAAGTTGAAAGACACATTTTGTTTATAGGGTTTTATAAAGAATACAAGGATTGGATATTTCATGGACCTATGACTGTTGCAGAGAATGTGTGTAATCAAATAGGGATTCCATTTATAGCTTCCAATGGATCAGAAAACTTAGGTCAGGATGATATATCAGGATTACTTCGAGATGCTTTTGGGTCAAATATTTTAGGTGGTCCTGAGTTAGGTGGTGAACATAATGATGAGGGGTTAGTTAATGAGACAATAGAGGAACCTAAGTTTCAATATGAATCTGATGAATTTCCTACACAACAACCTAATGTGAATTCTTCTTTTGAAGAAGTCAAATTTAGCAAGCTTTATGAAGCTTCCAATGAACCTCTTTATGAAGGTTGTACTTCCTTTTCAAAGCTATCATCCATCATCCATCTTGCACCTTTTTCACCTTAAGTGCTTGTTTAAGTGGCCGCATAAATCATTCTCAATGTTGATTGATCTTTTACTTGATGCATTTCCCCAAATAAAAAATTTTCCTTCTTCATACTACCAAGCCAAGAAATTGATCATGGATTTAGGTTTGGGATATGAAAAGATCCATGCGTGCCCTAATGATTGCACATTATATTGGAGTGAGATGGCGGGGATGGATTCTTGCGTGCCCTAAATGTTCTTGTTCAAGATGGAAGAGTGAAACAAATAAGGGTAAGGTCCCAACAAAGGTGATGAGATATTTTTCTTTGATTCCTAGATTATGAAGGATGTATATGTCATCTAAGATATCTAAGGACATGAGATGGCATGATGAATGTAAAAATAACGATGGTGTTCTTAGACACCCGGCTGATGGACAAGCATGGAAGGAATTTGATGTCCGATATCCAGGGTTTTCCAATGATGCTCGTAGTGTTAGACTTGGTCTTGCTAGTGATGGGTTCAATCCTTATCGTCTAATGAACACAACCTATAGTACATGGCCAATAATTTTAATTCCTTATAACTTACCTCCATGGTCGTGTATGAAACCATCTTCATTTAAATTTGTCGATGCTCATTCGTGGGAAGGAAGGGCCAGGGAATAATATTGACATTTATATGCGTCCGTTGATACATGAGTTGAAATTGTTGTGGAAAGGTGTCAATGCTTTTGATTCGTACACTAATGTGAATTTCAAATTTCAAGCAGCTTTAATGTGGACAATTAATGACTTTCCAGCTTACGCTATGTTATCAGCATGGAGTACTAAGGATTATAATGCATGTCCAAGCCCATATGCTAAAAGAATGAAGGGCCATATGATGAATGGTTTTTAAGTTCAAAACATTTGCTAGTGAAAGAAGTCGTAGAACTCAAATAGTGGTGTCATGGTGGAAGCCGATGGAAATAAATACTATGGACGATTAACAGATATACTTGAAGTTGACTACCATGGATCCTATAAAGTCGTGGTTTATCGTTGTGATTGGGTAGACATAGTAACTGGGATAGAATATAGTGGTTCTAGAACTCGATTGAGCTTTCCAAAGTTGATTCACACTGGCCGATATCTAACGGATGAGCCGTTTATTATTTCTAGTCAAGCAACACAAGTATTTTATGTTAAGGATAAATCAAAAAATGGTTGGCATTATGTAGTGTAAACTAAGCCTAGGGACTTGTTTGAAGTTTGATGTAATCAACTATTTATGTGTATTATCAGATGTGATAATCTGCTTGATCTTAATCTATTTGATCTTTTTTAGTGGTTGCTCTCCTATCTTATTTTTAAATTATGATCATGATATATTTACCTGGTTTTATTTGAATGCCTTGTTTTAAATTTATGATCATGATATATTCTCATCCTTTCGTTGTCATTATAGGTTTCATCATCGTGAAATGAAGGCTTTTCGAGGTAAAGCTACAACGATCAATGCTGAAAATTATGCTCAAGTCAAACAAGAGGCTTATGCAAACCAAGCTCATAATACTAATTTCAGACCTTTTCAACCCAAAAAGTCTATTGATACTCAAGTACATGATCCCAATACTAACTTGGTACCTACAGTTACCAAGAAGCATGGTCCCAAAGCTCTACCTCTTGATAAGAGGTTCATGTCTCGAACCATCAATACTTCACTTAATACTTCAGCACAAGATCCCGCTACTAGCTTGGTACCTACAGTTACCAAAAAACATGATCCCAAAGCTCGACCTCTTGATAAGAGGATTATGTCTCGAACCTTAAAGACTTCACTTGATACTCCAGCACAAGATTCCGCTACAAGCTTGGTACCTACAGTAACCAAGAAACATGGTCCCAAAGAGCAAGATGAGCCTTCAAAGAGCAAAGATGTTGTTGAAGAGACATGTAAGGGAAATGAAGATCTAAAAGAGCAAGATGAGCCTTCAAAAGAAATGGAGATAAAACTTCCCTGGAGAAGAAAACAAGTGTGGAAGCCAGGGGGTAATGTTCATTGAAAAGAGAATATAAATGTGGATCCAGACGAGGTTGTCCATGTAGAAGGTATACATACTTGAATGATCATAATATGCATATTTCATATGAATTGTGTATTTATTATTAATTACTTTTTTGATTGCGCAGAGATAACAGAGAATGAGCCTCCAAAATTAGGAATAATGGAGGGGACAATAGTTGCTAAGCATGTTTGGTGCTTACCATCAGGAAGAAGGATCATTATTCATTTTAATGAATATGGTCAACCAATTCGAAGGGGGGGACTTGTACTTGTGCATTTTCTATCTTAATTGTCAAAGGATGGAACCTTTTGTCCACTTGGAGCACAAAATTGGAAGCGTGCTGATGATCATTATAAACAAAGGATTATTAAAACGGTTTGGGTGTGCATTTAACTTTCTATATTATTATAATTTGGTACGAAAACTCTTACTATATGCTTATTTGATAAAGGAGATTCTCACCATATATATATATAGGATAAATTTGTGTTGCCTGATACGAAAGAGATTCATCGGATGGTATTGTCACATATAAATATGAAGTGGATCGAAGCAAAACAAGTGAGAGCTTCAAAAACACTATTATCAGCCTAATGTGTCAAAAGACAAGATTATTAAGAATATGCCTAAAAATGTGATAAAAGAGCAGTGGGTTAGCTTGATTTCTTACTGGGCTTCAGAAAAGTTCAAGGTATTTGTAAATAGTGTATTATAATAAATTTATCATAAATTTAAGTTTTATATTTACCAAGTTAGAAACTAATAATTTAACATTGACAGAAACTATCAACACTGGGAAAAAGAGCTCGAGAAATGCATACTCAGGTATACACCACAGGGTCAAAGAGTTATGCTCAATGGAAAATTGAATTTGTAAGTATGAATACAAATGCATTTGAATTTACCAAATTAGAAATGTGGTATTGCATATATTTGTGGTATTGTATTAAGTTTATTTCTTTGTGGTATTGCGTTGCTTTTATATAGGCTAAGTTGAATTAAAGAGAACCTAGCGGGTTAGAAATGTGGAAACGCACACACACTACAAAAAGTAGTAGTTATGTTAAGGGTACATGCACTCAAGAACTCATGGTATATTAAAGTATTGAATTGGAAACACTTATCATTATAACAATTGTTATTGCATATTTCATTTAAACTTTTGTATTGTAATAGGACATTGCCGAAAGTAGGGTTAATGAACGTTTACGTGATTCGAAACAACCTCGTGAAGTGATTGAAACGGAAGTTTTTAATGAGATAATGCATCAAAAAGACAAACCTAATAAACGTGTGGTTGGTTATGGTCTTGGGGTTACTAGATCTCACGTGGTTGGTATTGGAGCTCAATTACGAAAAGACAAGATAGGTGATTGTGGTGGTTTTTCAAGTGATGTTATGGGGCTTAAATCCTACCTATTGTCTATTGAGAGAAAAAATAATGAGCTTATGAGAAGAAATGATGAGGTTATGAGACAATATAATGAGCTTATGAGAAGAAATGATGAGGTTATGAGAAAAAAAGATGAAGAATTTGAAGAACTAAGAGCTCAAAATCAAAAAAATCTCACTCAACTTGCATTAGTCTTAGATCAACTACAACAAAATCAAAAGACAAGTAAGAATCATTATCAATTTTATCAACGATTGAATCTTTTCATATTACTTATTAGTGTTTATGGTAGAAGCGTAGTTACTAATATTTTCATGTAATGTAAATGTATAATTATGTTTACAGTTGGATGATAGATATGATGATGACTAATATAAACTTTTTTATATTCATGGGGAGTTTGGTAAGGTAATCTCATACATGAAAATATTTGTTGGCCTTGAATTACAAAATGTGTATGTATTTTGGCTAAAATTTGTGCGTTTGTTTGATTTCTTGCAGATTTTTGCTGTTGATATTTATACTATGACTAACAAATCATTTTTGCGAAGGTCTCGACACTAAAGTGGATGATGCAACATAATGACAACATATTTGGAGGCCTTTAACTTTTGACAAACATTTAACACTAAATATTTTGCTCTATTTAACTTCAACGAATGTATGTGAATATATATTATGCCTTTTGCTACATCGGCGAATGTATATGCGTGTATGAATATCGAATTCTAATACTTTTGATCAGTTTTGTGGGAATGATTGATTTGGTAAGATATTTGTTGGTAATTGTGTATGTGTGATGAATTTTATATAGTATGGAAAAGACTAATGCATATTGGGGTAATGATACATAATTATGGCTTTATTTTTATTTAGACGTATAAAAGCGTCTAAAATATGAAACATTTTCGACACTTAAAAGCGTCAAAAATATTAAGCATTTTCGACACTTAAAAGTGTCTAAAATATTAAGCATTTTTTACACTTAAAAGCGTCTAAATTCGCAAAAAAATGTAGTATAGATTTAAGGCGCAAAATATTTTTCGACGGTTTAAAGCGTCGAAAACGTAAAAATAGTAGTTTACTTTTAGGGCGCCAACTCTTATTTTCTACGGCTAAAAGCGTCGGAAATACATAATGTTTTAGACGAAAATAAGCGTCCAAAAAAAAGCGTCGAAAATTTGTTACGCCATTTTTATTTTTCGACGCTTAAAACCGTCGAAAATACCTATGTTTTTCCGTCGAAAAACTCCGTGTTTTTTTTAGTGTTAGTTTTAGATATTATATTAGTATTATATTAAATTAGATTGGATAATCTTTAATATCAATACTTTCTCACATTGATTATTTTCCACATAATTGATCCTAGAAATTATTGGGATTCAAATTTTGACATTATATACTGTTGTTAGCAATAATTGGAATTTCAATTTCGCTAGTAGACCTTATAAAAAATGTTAAAATTAATTTGCAAATGATTTAAATACAGTAGGATTTGGAAGCGTATTAGTCATCGTCATCATCAATAATTCAATATCCCGCTCGAAAACAGGATCTGGGTAAGAAAATGTAACAGATAATCCATACCCGTACTTCCTTGAGAGGAAATACTAAAGCAAAGTGGTCAATTTTACCCCAATTTGAAAGCATATTAGTGCACGACACAATTTAAATTTCTTTTTTTTTTTTGAGGATGACACAGTTTAAATTTCATTTCTTGTGTTGTTGATAAGTACTACGTACTTGGGCTACGTGCATGCCAAGTGAATTCTAGGTGACGAAGTCAAAAGACTACTTCATTCTTCCGTTAATTAGGGTTAAGGTAGCTTAAATACCCGTATATTATATTATAAATTTGAAATTTCAAAATAAAGCTAGCTTAAATACCTTAAAAATGACATAATAAATTAAATATATGCTCCAATTATGAACACTACAAGGAGACATTTCAAATCATTAAAACCGACGTGAAAGACTGGCTAATAACATGCATTAATTTTTATTAGAAGGTCAGCTTGGTTTAATAAATTTTAATCAATTTTGGAGTAGAAATATTCATGTAACCACTTTGACAAATCAAACAAATTTAGTATTATGGTTTTTCATTGAAATAATCAAATTAATTTGCTTATTTACATGCTAAATTAACTAGATCAATTTTTTTTTTTTTTGAAATAAATTAACTAGATCAATTTGTTTAAGTTGTCCATCAAATACTTTTATAGAGTCGTCCTGCATTTTAGAAAATAAGTTTAAGGTTTTTTTTACAATAAAACAATTACATTCTTAGATGTTTTATAGACAATTTATCTCACCTTTTCAAATTTTGTGTTGGGGGATTGAGCCGATCCATTTTATATTTTTTAAAAAATTGTAAGTAAGGTGTTAAAAAATTATGTAAATAAATATTTAAAATATTGAAAGTAGATATTAAAGAAACAGTAGCATTAATGATAATGTCAGTTGGTATTAAGAGTAAAGTAAGTAAACATTAATTTTAAATGAGTTGGGTTTAAGATACGTCTTTCAATTCAGACTGATAATCTCTCAAGTGACTGGATATATATAAAGTTATGTAAAAGACAGTCCCACCAATAGACACATTTCATATATGAGTAATACAAATTGAAAATATTACTTAGAATAATCTAACTTTTTCTTAATTTTCTTTCAATAATTCCATCTACTGATTAATGGTGAATAATCTCAGCTTTAGGGGTATTTTCCTAGAGTAATTCACTAATCAGATAACTTGCTATAGCAACTTTTATTTATTTTTAGAAAAAAATAAATTAAAATAAAATGTCGAAAAAATGTATAAAAATATTAAATTTTTTTATTGTTAAGAATTTTTTATGTAAAATTCACTGCTAGTATCCTACACAAAGTAGGGTCCGGGTGGAGGTTTTTTCTTCCTGAAAGATGCGAACAAATTATATCTGTTCCCCCAAGGAGAGAGTAAAGAGATATGTGCGCGGTCAAGAAACCCCCAATTGATACCTACACCCAGTAGGGGTCGAACCCCAAACCTTTTACTCCACATGCAGATGCTCTATTCATTAAGCCACAAGCGCTTTTAGTAAGTGATGAAGCTATTTGAGTTTACTCTAGACAAATACTCCTAAAATTGGAATTATTCATGGTTAATCAATATGTGAGATTATTATAGAAACGTCATAAAAATGCTAGATTATTCTAGGTAATTTTTCCTACAAATTATTAACATATATTCTCCTTATTTCAAGCATGTCATACTAAGAGACAGGTCTCTCATAAAAGTCCTCTAACCTATAAGGGAATTGAAAGGGAATTTGAATGGTTCAAGTTGCTCACAAATGTCATTGTATTAGTGGACAAAACAAAAAGACTAATTGTTTAGCTAGAGTTGTGGAATAAGCGGCAACCACAATTAAGAGGAAACCAAATTGGAATGTAATCGATTATACCCAAAACCTAAGCAGAATTTAGACGCAAATTATCCTGTAAATATACCCAAGATTGTTTAATCGAGATTTATTTACTTAGAATGATTAGTAAAAATACCTTTAAAACCTAACATTTAAAATGAAGACATAAGAAATTATCTTGTAGCCCGAGAAATTAAAGATAATATATCATTTTTCTATTGTGTAGCCAACAAAATAAAAAATTGATATTTTGAAGATTTTAGAAGAGGAAGAGTAGCCCAAAGTTGGCATGAGGTGAACATCGGGTAACATTGTGTATGAGAGATCTGACCTTCAAACACATGACATATTGTAATATGGAAGGTAGTAATTTATGTGATTGATTATAACACTAGGGCCACTACCACATATTTTGCTTTTAGTGAGATATATTTAGCGACATTTAAATTAAACGTTGCTATTACAAATTTATGTGATTGATCATAACACTAGGGCCACTACAACATATTTTGCTTTTAGTGGGATATATTTAGCGACATTTAAATTAAACGTTGCTATTACAAATTTCGTATAGTGTATATAGAGGATTTAGTGACATTTATTAGACCCTTTAACAACATATTAAAAAGTCACGCTAAAGCTTTTAGCAACATAGGATCTAGTACTATAGTGACAATTACATATGCCACTAAAGACCAAATTAAGTATCGCTAAATCACTTTATGGTAGAATAACTTAAAAAAAATCAATAATTATTTCACTAAAAATATGAATTAGTGGCATTTTTTTAATGTCACTAAATCAAATATTGCAAAAAGCTAAATTTGTTGTAGTGGGCAAAAACGCTTCAAGAGATTTGAGGGTATTTTATGAGTTGTCGTCAGCATAAATAAATGTTAAAATACGACCGCAAAAAGGTCGCATACCACCTACTAATCACCAATAGCGAAGGAGAGGCGATGGATGTTCCATCGCCCTTTGTTTTCATAAAAATAGTGATAGTTGGGGGTCATAGCCATCTCGTCACCAAGTGGTTTTATGAAAGGGCGACGGATGGGCGGTGACCTCATCGCCGACCCCTTTCAATAGCACTTTTTAAAAAAGAAAAGGGCGATGAGTGAGGCTCGTAACCAATTCGTCGCCATGTTCTTCCGCATTTTTTTGAAATTTGAATTTGAATATGACGATGGCTTTGTGGGTGCCGTGTCATCGCCATATTTTATTTAAATAAAAGAGACGTGTCCTTTCATTGTTATTTATTGTTATATTTCGAAAACGAAAGCAAAGTTGGGTTTGATAGAGCTTTGTAATTTTATTATTTTATAATTTAGTATATAATTTATTTGTTTTTTTTAATTTAATGAATTGGTTTATACATTAAATTCACTTTAATTAATCAATTGAATGATTATATTATTATAATATATAGATATTAATAATGAAGGTTAGTCAAGAAAGAACTGGGATGTTCAACAAACAAAAAATATGAAAAGTTTAGTTTAAGATTAATGAGAGGGTTACGAGAGTTTTTAGTTTTTGCTCGTAGAAATAGCTTGACATCTGAGATTATATGTCCTTGTAAAAAGTGCATAAATCATTTTTATAGGAACAAATGAAAAAAAATAAATCTAATGAGAAAAGATTTTGTTGAAAATCATTAATTAAAAGTAAGTTGGCTTGGTCTAAAATCCAAATGTCCAAATTTTGAATGTGTTTTGACTATTAAAGCAATATGCATGCCAATAATTAAGAAGAAAAACAATGTATATGAAATTGGGAGTATGTTGGAGTCATATTAGACAGCTGAACATTTCTAAGTTGTGTCTTTTTTGTAACTTGTCTCTTAACTCTATATACTTGCCTCCAACTCCTGTTTTTGGAAGAGACGTACATTCAAATACTTTTCATTTTTATTTAATTTATGAGCAACTTGAATTTTTCCTCTTTTAAATTCATGTTAACCTTCAACTAATCCTTTTGTTCTATAATTTAAAGTATTATACAAACTAATATAGTACTCCATCCTATATTGATACAGTAATTTAGTTTTTCATAAAAAAATTATAAAAAATTAAATTAATAATATTAATATTGAAACGAATCAAATAATAAGTTCTAGCTATCTTGATTATGTTTTAACTAATAGATTAAGAATAAAATACAAACATGAAACAATAGTAATTTGTGAGTCAACAAGTCTTGTATGAGACTGTGTCACGTTGAGAACGTGAGACAGACCTATACAACCAGTTTAAGTCATTTATATTAAAAAGCTAATTTAAAACTAAATCTAAACAATTTTTTTAATAAATTTAGAAATGGGCGACGGTGAGACGGTCTTAAAGATGAATTTATCTTTATGAGTAGTCTCAAATAATAAATAGGACATTTAATTAGAATAGAAAGGCGTACTCAATCTAGTCAATATGCAAACATTTTGACTAACAATGTAAAATTTTAAACCCATAACTTGTTGGGAAAAAGTAAAGAAAGTAAATACGATAAATTGATAAACATAAAATTACTGTTGTATCTTTTTTCTTGTGAAAAGCGACAAAAGTATTTAAATAGAAATGCAAAATAATTAAATTTCTACAACTACGCTAATTTAGTACCTAATGTGTGAAGCTGAATAACTCACAAATCTACTACTAATAATAACTACTCCCTCCGTTACTTTTTGATTTTCCACTTTGAATTTTTCACAAATATTAAGAAAGAAGGAATCTTTGGTGATAATGGGTATTATTTTAATTATATGGTACTGGCAAATAATGATTGTATTGGATTATGAGAAAAAAAATTAATTAAATAGTAGTGTGAAGTAATGATTATATTGGAAGTATGAGAGAGAAAATAATTAAATAGTAGTGTAAAGTAAGAAAAGTAGAGTTTTTAGGGGTAAAAGTGATATGAAAACATTTCAAAATTAAAAAGTATTCTAAAGTGGAAGACCTTTTAAAACTACCCATTATAGTAAGGTGGAAGAACATAAAGGAACGGAGGGAGTAACATAATTAACACTACTAACTAGGTATAATAAAATAAAATAAATAATTTAAGAGCATAATTTAACACAACTTAATAGGCATGCATCAGTAATTTTGGCCGCTTATTCTGCATTTTATGTTCTCTGAATATTTAGTTTGTCTTTTGGGACAAATATTCTGCACTCGAGTGCATATATTTAAATATATTTGAAGGGTGTTTGTCTAAATGTAATGCCAAAGTGTGAAAGAGATGCAGAAATTTTATGTTTCAAGTCTCCTAAATCTCAATTTCTATTTTTTAGCTCCCAGCAAATCTTTTAAAAGAATGTTGCATTTTATTTAGAGCTGTTCAAAAGTGACCCGATCCGAAAATCCGAACCGAAACCGAAAGTAAATCGATCCGAAAATATCTTTCGTTTTCAGGTTTATCGAACCGACAATATCCGAACCGATGTTGTACCCGATCTGGTTGACAATTGAAAATGGGAAACCTGAACCCGAACTGTAACCGACACATAACCGTTAACCGAGATTACCCGAACCTAAAAATGACCGACCCTATCCGACCCGAATCATGCTCGAAACCGAACTCAATCCGGCTAAAACCGACTTAACCCGAATGAATTTTAGATCGAATTGCTTTAAATTTGAAACAACTTTTAAGATAGAAGTATGATATGCTTATATTCAATCATTTTATTAGTTAATCTAATAAATACGTGATTTCATATATTTAGAGCTAATAATCAATGGTCAATGTTTATTAAACTACTTTTAATCGTACTAGAGGAAAATTTATAGAACTTTATATTTTTAATTTTCGGTCAAACATGTAAAAGTAACAAAGTAATAATGATCACTAATTGATTTGCATTTTAACTATTTTTTTATCGATAGTAATTAGTAATACGTAGCCGAATTCTGTTTTCTAAAAAACCGAACCCGATCTGTACCCGACAAACCGAACCAATTATTAACCGATGACAACCCGACACCGATTAACACTCGACCCGAACTTCAACCGGAATCGAACCGATGCTTAACCGATTGCTCGAATAACTGATCTTTAACCGAACCGTGACTAACCGACCCGACCCGAGTGTAACCCGTCATAACAAACAGCCGAAACATAAACGATCCGAAATACAACAGCACCAAATGACACCCGTCCGAAACCGATTCGATCACCCGAATGAACACCTCTAGTTAGGGGTTTTGAACATATTCAACATGTTTAACTATATAGGACTCTGAAAATTTGTTGGATCCTAAATATTAAATTAGGTAGTATATATTTGATGTTTAAAGATACAAAATTGTTAAAATATATTTAATATTTAAAGATACAAAGTGGTTAGAAAAATATCATAATTTTTAATAGTATTGCACGTTTTAAAAATTTTTGTCAATTTTTCTCCATTTCTCCTTACATTTTTATTAAACGATATATAATTATACTTAGGAGTAGTTTGGTATGAAACGACTATGGAGTAAAACATAATAGAAAAACATAACAAAGAAAAATAGTGATAATACCGATTTTTATCATTTGTTTGATATAATGGTACTTTGATATAATGAAAATGATTTATAATGTAAAATTTCACCAAAATTTCCATGCCATTCCCATTATAATGAAACTTTGATCATAATTTTTTTTCTTTTGTGTATAAATTTCCATTACCACCTAATACTACATCTCCCAATAGACTCAGTGGCGGATTCAGAAATCAAAAGAGTGAGAGCACACGTATTAAAATCTTTCTAATTATTTAAGTGCGGGTTTTAAGATTTGGTGTAGCATAATATTTTTTTAGTAGGTCAGTGCCCTCAATTGCGCACACAAGAGGGCACCTGGCTCCGCCCCTGCCAATAGTAATGTTTCAACCAAAATTACACTAATTTTCATTCTCATTACCACTGTTTAATACTACCTTCCAAAGTAGCGGTAAAGGAACTTGAATTGATATTTATATGTCTAAACATTCATTAATGTATTTAGCTAAATTGATTCCACCAAATGTAGATGATATGCGAAACCTAACGTGCACTTGAGGTTATTTGGACACAAAAACGGCTTGTATCTTGTAAGCACTATGAATTGACTTTATTAATTTTTAAGTAATGTATTACCCACTTTGTCTCTTTGTTTAAATTTGTAGTCATTTGTCATTTTAGCTCATTTTATTTGTTGTTTCTAAATAATTTTTTTATTTATGTTATAAATTTTGAAAATAATTAATTATTTTCATTTTAATAAAGCTTATTGTTCCAACATATTTTTCACCAACTTAGTTTTTAAGATTATGATACCTAAATATTTCACTAACTTTACTTTTTTTTTTTAGTGTTTATGGTACTCATTTTTTTTGTATTAAGTTTTATATTTTATAAAATAATACATTTCCTGTATAAAAGATTATTGTTGTGATTAAGTGTGATTTGAGTGCACAAATTAAAAGGTGCATTCAGGAGTGAACTCTTAAGATGGAATCCTATAAGGTTGTTTATTGGTGATTTAAGTTGTTAACTTAATATAATGTTGAATGTGATGCTTAAAACATGAATTAATGGGACTTAATGAAGAAGTGTAAAGGTATAATGCAAGATGTTCTACTATGCAAGTCGAGCAGAAACTGTCCAAGAGGGATCTGATGGTCGCTCGACCTCCGCTCTACCCGAGCAAACTGTTTTGTTTGATCGAGCAACAATTTAGAATGTATACAATAGTTTTTGTTTCTCCGCTCGACCCCCGCTAGACCCACCTACATCGCTCGACCTGGTCGAGCAGATCCTCTGACAACATAGGATGCTGTTTTTTAACGGTTCAAGTGCATGGAGGTGTTACAACTCATGGAATACCAGCTGATTAATTCTCTTAATGCTGTTTATTATGCAGTTTACTACCTATATTGAATCATGTGTAATTCCTAGTGTATCTAACATTATAAATTATGAGAATTAGTGATCATCCAAATACATCCACAAAAATACCCAAGCCACACACTAGCCTATTATCTCTTCTCTAATTGTAATTTTCAATTGTTATAATATAAGAGATACTACACCGGAGGACGTAGCCGAAATTGGGTGAACCTCGTTAAATTTTTGTGTCATTTATTGCATCATTATTTCCTACAAACATCGATTTCATTTGATTGCGTAGTTTGTTTCAAACAAGACTTCGCACTTTCGATCTTGGTGATATTAGAGGTTGAAACATATCGTTCTATCTCTAATATAGCATTGTTTTTCAATTGGTATCTGCAACAGAAGCGGCAATCTCGATACATAATTAATGTTTAATAATAATGTTTATACAAAAAATATTGCGGAAGTCTGAAAATGCTGAACTATTAAAAACTTTAAATCATAAAAACTAAAACTATGTAATATAAAAGTAAAATATTACATCCGATAAGAAACATTGTTTGCTAAAAATTAAAAATGTAAAGTACATCAACATGAAGTCATCAATAAAGACACAAAAAGCAGCTAAGTTCTCGATAAATAATAATTGTTGCGGCCTGGATCGGAACCTGAAACTAAATCCTGCAAAATGCTGTCATCCATGATACAGATGACAGCCGATTGAATCGGTCAGCGGTAACGCCGAGCATAACATCCTATCCAACTCAAAATTTGAAAATTATATACTACATATACAAAAGTACGTTACTGCCATTTATACAATTTGGTAATCTTAACACTCAAGTAAGTTCCATACTTTTATTATATTCTTTTACTGTTCCATACTTTTAAGTAATTAAGATACCATTCTCAATCCTGACAGAAGTACGTTACTGCCATTTATACAATCTGGTAATCTTAACACTCAAGTAAGTTCATTTGGTTAATACTCATAACCGTACCATGATTCATAGGATCAACACTAATCAAGTTCATCACTAATCAACAAGCACAACAATACGACACCTGATATATGTAAGAGTCTGGTTAGGTGAGGACCGTAGCCCTAAACCCTAACTGTGGTGGGAGTCGTCACCCCTCCCATACAATGTTTATGCTCGAGCTCCACAGGATAGGTAGCGAACCCTCTGTCTTACACCGCATTTTACGTGCCGGCCAACACGGACGCAGGGATTTTACATGCCGGTCCATGGTTTGACATTACCTTACTATCAGGGTCATTCAATCAATACTCATTCACACAAGTACATCACACTTTTTTTTACTACAAGTTGACTTTGAAATTTGACTTTGACCAACCTAGGTGGTAACTTTATTTGTTTATTTAATATAATTCTTAATCATAATGTTTAATTACCTTTATGGTATGTTTGGGAACATGAATTTCATTTGCAAATATAGATTTGGGCAAATTATGTGTTTGGCTACTCTAAAATTTGAGAATGTAGATTTGATCCAAATTCTAATAACTTAAGAAAATAAGAGTGAGTTATGGATTTCAAAATAAGAGCTCTAGACTTGTTATTTCCAAATTCATGATTTCAAATTTCTAAATTGAAATCCAAATTTTCAAATAAAATCCTCATTCCCAAACACTACCTTATGTATTTATATGCTCAATACTTAATTTTTACACATTAAATATTATTTATAACTTTATTTTAACAGCTCACTAAATTGACATTAATAAATTAATTCACTTAATACTTTATTAATAGTCTCCAAATTAGTATTTTCCACAAGTAGCTACTAAAATCTATTATAATGCTCTTGAAATAAGTTTTCAAAATCAACATTTTTAACTTTAAAACAAATAAAACTTTATTCTTCTCACCAAATCAAATATTCTAATTAAAATTTTATTTAAGTTAAAATTTCATCATTTAGATAAGTTTTACAAAATCCAACAAGTTCACCAAAAATAATCATTTCAAGTTTGGGAAAACAAGTAACTTATTAGATTCGCAAAAATCAACATTCTAGTTATAAATAAATAAAACTATTAACAAAAATTAATATTTCACACATAGTTTAAGAAGCAAGTTTACTAATTAAAAATTATTTTTACATCTTTTTATATAAATTTTGGTCAAATAGTTAGCAAATAAAATATTTTGTACTACATTATGCCACAAAGTTTCTTTTTATTATGAAAGCTCATATATTCAAGAAAATCACTTTAATATTTAATAACTTATATGAACTTCTCAAAAATAACTTTTTTATATTGTGTTTTAAAATTGTCACAATAATAGCTTGTAAATATTTTAAAAAAATAAATCAAACTCTTTTTGTTTTTAATATGATAATGGTCAAATGGCCTATGAATATTTTTGGGTCTTTTCACTAAAAATAAAAATTACTTCACTTAATTTATTATATTAAATCCTAGATTTAAATAATTAACACAACAAAAAAAAAAATGAAACTTTACACAATAACTTAGAAATTTACTATAACTTTAAGGATAAACTTTAACATTTAATTAAAGTATAATAACAACATTCTTAATATAACCATACTTTATAAATATACGTTCATAAATTAATTTTTTATCTTCTAAACTAGTTTGAAGGCTAACGTAAACATACTAATAAAAATTCTTAACATAAAAGTTCTTAAATATAGTAACATTCCTAATATAACACCTAAATCATAAACATACAGGCACTAGTTTATAACATAAATTATATTTAATATCATTACAATATAATTTTTCACCCAACTTCCTAAACTTGATTAAAGATTACTAAATTAACATACTAAAAACACTTTTAGCATAAACATGCTTAATATAATCTTAATTATAATTTCATCAAACTAACTTTTTACTTAAACATAATCAACATATTTCATACTTTGTATATTATAAAGTAAATATAAAGTGAAATTCCACATAAAGAGTAGGGTAAGAAGTTATATCATACTAACACCAAGGATTAGTACTAATTAAGTACTAATTAGGAAAATAATAAGATATAAGACCCTCCAAAATAGATAATAATGCTCCAAAGATAATTAATCCAAGCTCCCAAAATAATGATCTTCTAAGCTTCCAAAATAAATAAATCCCAACTTTAAAAATAATGATACATTATGCACCCAAAATAATAACCCTATAATGCTCCAAAATGATGATGACTTAACTAAATAAAGAGTGTTCTAAACTTCAACTTCTTGAATTTCTTCAACTAATAATAAATATATTAAATTTGTAAAATTTTAGAGAAAATATAAGAAGAATGTTAGAAAGATTTGATAATGAAGGTGAAAGTGTTCTTATGTCCAATGGGGTATTTATAATAGATTTTTGGGCAATTTCTAGTAACTTGTATGAATATGAAATTTAGGAGTATGGAAGAAGGCTAACTTGTATAAGAGGTTTGGAGTGTGCAAGTGTATGTGTAAGAGTTGGAGTGTAGAAGTAAAATTGTAAGAGTTAGAGTGTGTAAGTAGATGTATAAGAGATTGAAGTGTAGAAGGTTATATTTTGTAAGTAATGAACATCATGGGTTAATAGAAATGATTTTGGTTCATCAAATTTTTTTTCTAGTATGTACAAGTAAATACACTTTGTGGCTTATGGATTAATATTGAGATTTTTGAGTCTGTTACAGTATCAGAGCCAAATCGTTATTATCGTTGCTAGAGATTTTATTAGTGCAACATGGTTACAATGAAACTCGAAAATGAGAGGTTTTGATAGGAGCGTGATTTTGGCTTATGGCAAGTCAAAATAAAAGCAATATTGATACAAAATGGAGTGCATAAAGCACTTGATGGTAAGGATATGATACCCCAAGGCACTAGTGAGGCGAGATGGGAAGAAATGGACGCGAAGGCTCTTTCTGCCATACAACTTTGTCTCTCTAACGATGTTTTGAGAGAAGATGTAAAGGAGGAAACTTCCAAAGGCATTTAGGAAATGTTGGAATCACTCTACATGGAAAAGAGTGTTACCAATCGACTTTTGTTAAAGAGCCGTTTGTATGATCTCCGATGAATTTTACTTAATAATAATGGATTTGCAAAAATATTAATGTAAAGGTGAATAATGAGGATTTGACTATCTTATTGTTGGTTTCACTATCACTTTCATTTAAGCACTTTAGGGAAACATTATTTTATGAAAGAGATACATTGAGTAGTGAGAATGTTAAAAAAGCCTTGACTAAAAAGGACCTTAATGAATCTCAATTTGCTCAAAAGGAGTCCAAAGATTCCAATGACGCTTTATTTGTGAAGGAGTTCTGGTAGGAATAAAATGAGCATGACTTGCAACTTTTGTAAGAAGAAAGGTCACCTCAAGAAAGATTGTTGGAAATTAAAAGCCAAATAATCCGATGAAAGCAAATCTAATAAAGCTATCGCCGGCGAAGCTAGCTATGTTGAAGGTAAGGAATATGATGTTGGAGCTCTCGTTGTTACTAGTGAATACAAGGGTGGTGACTCTTGGATTTTGGATTCGGGATGTTCGATACACATGACTTTTAACTCTAATTTCTTCTCAACTTATCATAAGGTTGATGGAAGGAAAGTCACTATGGGAAATGAGGCTACTTATCCGATAGTTGGTGTTAGAGATGTTAAATTTATCATGTTTGATGGTGTTGAAAGAACATTGATCGGAGGCCTCCATGTTTTAGGTATGTGTAGAAACTTAATTTCCCTTAGTATTTTGGATAAAGAAGGTTATAGATGCATTGGTGAAGGTGGAGTTTTGAAGGTTGGCAAGGGTCCTAATTTGATCATGAAAGGATCCATAAATAATGGCTTGTATATGCTTATGGGTTCAACCTTAATCAGTTCGGCCATGAGATATATAGACTTGGACTTGATTGGTAAATGAATTCATACTCTTTTGGGAGCCCTTTGAGGGCATTTTAGTTCATGTGCTATGTTTGTGCACATGTGTTGTTTTTGTTTTATGTTTTTTTTTTTTTTAAATTTTGAGTATGTAATAGTGTAAGTTATTATATTATGTTATGGAGTGAATTAGAGAATGCCATTGACTTGGGTGAACTCAAGTCAAGGTGCATTCATGAGTGAACTTTTAGGATGGAATTCTATAAGGTTGTTAATTGGTGATTTAAGTTGGTAACTTAATATAGTGTTGAATGTGATGGTTAAAACATGAATTAATAGGACTTAATGAAGAAGTGTAAAGGTTTAATGCAAGATGCTCTACTATGCAAGTCGAGTAGAAACTGTCCAGGAGGGATCTGATGGTCGCTCGATCCCCGCTCAACTCGAGCGGATCCACTCGACCCGAGCAAACTATTCTGTTTGATCGAGTAACAAGTCAGAATGTATCCAGTAGCTTCTGTTTCTCTGCTCAACCCCTGCTCGACCCACCTACTTCGCTCGACTTGGTCGAGTGGATCCTCTGACAACATAAGATGCTGTTTTTCAACGGTTTAAGTGCATGGAGGTGTTACAACTCATTCAATACTAGCTGATTAATTCTCTTAATGCTGTTTATTTTGTGTCGTTTATTGCATTATTATTTCCTACAAACATCTATTTCATTTGATTGCATAATTTGTTTCACACAAGACTTCGCACTTTCGGTCTTGGTGATATTTGATGTTGAAACACATCGTTCTATCTATAATATAGCATCGTTTTTCAATTATGATTCCCATGAATATTTCTTTGTTAGATCAACTTTTCTAACGAACCCAGAGAGTATTTTTTACATCATACTTAAGTGGTAGTAGTTTTAAACATTTGAATGTAGCGGTGAACTTACTTTTTAACCGTGAAATGTTAACAGCCCGTCTTATTTTGACACTATTTCACGGTGAGACGACCTCAACACAAGAAGCCTATAAGTTAGAAGTTTTTATTATGAGGCTATTTAAACCAATTATGAGACATGTCACAAGGTGATACCTTCTCATACAAGAATTTGTGATAGTTTTTCTCTTATTTTGCTGAATGGGCTACTATGTGGAAAAAAATGATATCGTAAACTATATTATCTCCGTTCCTAAAATAAGTTCTCATTTTGTTATTTTGGAGTGTTATATTTGTTGTTACTATAAAGAATCTTTCTATCTATATCACAAATTAAATTTGTACAAACCAAACATAACTTTGTTCATATTCATTTTAATATTTTAATAATGTTTACTCTATTTTAATAATTTTATATCTTAATAATGATTACCACAAATTTCCTACTAACTTTATAAAACTATTTTTTTTGTGGTCTCTATATTTTTTTCATTAACTTTCTTATAGTAAGTATTTCAACGATTATATTCTAACTTTTTCTCAATTAAATTTATTATTCAATAAATAATATATCCATTATGTTAAATATTCCGTATTTCTTAGTTTCCGTAAATATTCTATTAGAAATTCATTAAGGAACGAGACAGTATATGAATATAAAATTCTAACGAATGTTACTAAACAAGTTAGAAGGGAATAAATGTGAAATTTTAAAAGTTGGAAAAAAGAAAAAAAAAAAAAAAAAAAGTCTAATATAATTGAGGAACAGAAATAATCATGTTAAATATTATTTTTAAAAAAGAAATTGTTTAGTTTTGAAGTTGTGTGAGAGAAAAATCATACTTCCTCCCCTGTTCCTTTTAATTATTTAATTATTTTTCATAGTTTTTTAAAAAAATTTGAAATCTCAATACCTCTAAATATACTTCATAAATAAACGTCATAAAAAAATTAAAAAATTTATAATAAAAAAAATATACATTAAATAATTCTAACAAAATTTTAGATAAATATAGTTTACCTTCCCATAAAGTTTGGTTAAAGTTTTCTTGCACATATGTGAAATAGATATTTAGGACTCGTTTGGCTTAAGAGTAAATATTTAAAGGGGATAAAAACGTCAAACTAATAGAACAAAGGTGATTAGAGATGCAATTAGTAATTGAAACAATTGTAAAGAAAAGTAGAGTGAATATAAACTAAAAAATAAAAAAAAAATTTAAAGAATGATGGAGGAAAAGATTTTCCTATTTTCTTTTTAGGTTAAATTTAGGGAAAAGTGTCAAAAAGTACCTAATAAAAAAAATTTTTTCAAAAAAGTACCTAATAAAAAATTTTTCCACCTCTCTAACAATCAAAAAATCAATTGCTATTTTATTCATTTTTATTGCTTTCTAACTAATTGTTCCACCTCTCTAACAATCAAGAATCTAACTTCTTCCATTTTCAAAAAAAAAAAAAAAAAAAAAAAAGAATCTAACTTCTTCCACCTCTCTAACAATCAAGAATCTAACTTCCTACTTCCTCCTTTATTCTCATAATAGACATTGAGGTAATTTTTAACCCTTTTCTTTCAATTTTCAATTTCAATTATTTTTCATGGATGTTATTTGTTTTGATTAATTGTTGGATATGGATCACGTTGTCAATTTTAGTTGTGTGATTGTTAACATTGCAAGTTGTATGAGTTTTTAATTTTGTTAATAATCAAACCGCCATTTAATATGGCAGTTTAATATCTAAACATAAATAT
Organism: Amaranthus palmeri; assembly: GCA_019776075.1. Classification (NCBI taxonomy): domain Eukaryota; kingdom Viridiplantae; phylum Streptophyta; class Magnoliopsida; order Caryophyllales; family Amaranthaceae; genus Amaranthus; species Amaranthus palmeri. Next base: position 68,277 of record JAAKBH010000845.1, read on the forward strand.
AATTTTTCAAAAAAGTGTTAGAATAAATAATCATCTAAAATAGCAGTTTAGTTACTAATAAAAACAATAATAAAAAATCAGTCAAACCAAACCGATATCTAAGATATATCACGTTTTAGTATTTATACCAAAACGCTATCTCAAGTAGCCACGCTATCTCAAGTAGCCCTTTGGTTTAACTGAATTTTAAAAAATTCATCCTATGTGGACAGTACGGTACTATAGGAAATAAGTTTACTTTGGACGTACAATGGAAATTATATTCCCAAAACACAATATTAAGGGCAAAGATTAGATTCACAAACAGGTGCATTCGTTCTGAAGGATAATTAAAGACACATATGCAGCAGGAGCAAACCATGCATGCATGCTGAAGCTGAAAGTGATACAAGAAATAACAACAAAAACAAAACAAGATAACAGAAAACAATAGCATCACTCATGACATCAGTAGCATGTCTATTTTATAATTCATTGCGAAACGTTCTTGATAGCTGATGCAATATTTAATCTCAAACATTTTTATTACAAGTACTTATAGCGACGACCAGCTGCCTATATTCCATATTTTAATTAGTTATTTGTAGCCTGTAGGTGTATTTAGATAACACTAATACAAGTGATTAAAATATTGATGATCATACAACATCCTAAATTCTCTCCCTGTCCCTTTCTGACCCTGCAGAGTGTGCAGCATGTATTGTTCATTAATAGCTGACCTTTTTTAGATGAACAATCTAATAGTATTACCAACGGACACACTCAAAATAAAAAAGCAGGTGACCTTTCTCATCACAATTTTATCTGATCCTCAGGTTTCGGCAAAGGATCACAAACTACACCTGCACAGCAAAATTACAACTTCAGTAGTGTTAAGCGAAAACTTGTCTCATCTTAAGGGGTAATGGCAAACTAGGATAATTTGTCAATTATCTCACTAAATCAACATCACGCATGATAGTACATTCACAGAAAACAAGAATTCTAACATTTCTTTATTTTTTTGAAAGGAACCTAAAAATCCATTGATAAAAATGTAATACGACATTTGCAATAAAGTAACAATCGATCAAATGCATAACAATTCTAGTCATATAAAATTCTATATAGAAAGTCACGATTATTATATAGGAGATCAAACACTGAAGTTTTTTCTCTATCACATCGTTGTTTGATACAGTCATTACCGAGGAAGTCTTTTGATCTCGTGTGGCTTTGAAGTAGAGATACGTTTGATACTATTGATCGTAATAACACAACTGACATCCATAATAACGTCATATAATGATCCAATTCATCACTAATACCAACACAAATCTCCAGTAAGAAATTATCTAAAGTATCACCAATTAGCTCAAATGTTGGTGCATAACATAATCTAGGGCCTTAACCATTAGTTCAAAATTTTAATTGAGTTAGTTTTTTAATATTCTATCTGAGCCCAACATGACAAAAGGTGATAGATTCATCTCAACCACCCCTCATGTAAAGTGGAATATTTAGCGTTGGGTATGGAGAATTGGAGAGAGCCTCTGTTGCATCGGCACGAATCCACACTTTAGCCCAAAAGGCTCGTGTGAAGGGACGCCACTTGGGTTTTCAGTACATATAACAAATTCCAAGACCTCAAGCATTAGTTTAAGCCTGCCTTTGGGTTGAGTTACTAATTTAACATCAAATTTGCATCATATTGAAATTTTTTTCAATAACTCTACCAGATATTCACATACATTTGAAAAATCTTGAAGGGATAACTGATAAGAAAATCATTCTTCATAAAATGTTAAACTTCAATTTGATAACATAGGAATTCATTCGTTGAAATGGCCAAAATGATGAATACGTACACATGGAGAGCAAAAAAATATAGTATAAAACTTAAAGCAATTTACATCACAAACCACGTCAAGAAAGAGAAAGACAGCAAGATTCGTTCTGAAAGAGAACGTTGGTTCTTGCTTGCATGGACAATCATCAGCAGATTAGTAGATAACTACTTATATACTAATCCAATTGAAACTCGCCGCCTTTGTATTAACCTCATTACTCCCTCCTATTCAGCTCAAATGGGACATTTGCTTTTTGGGCACTGTTCATCTCTTACTCTTAATTTGCATTTTATTATTAATCTATAAGTTAAAACATAGTCAAGTGAGATCTTGTTTGATTCGTCTTAATGCAAGGATTATTTATATCAACTTTTCATAATTTTTGATTATACACAATTATAGATATTAACGATCAAATAAGTGCATTGGATAGAGTGCAAAAAGCAAATGGGACATTTAAGCTGAATAGGAGGGAGTATTATATTAGTTGTCGGAAACACAGACCTATCGTGGGAAGTGCCTAGATTGATCCCCCATAACCTGCTCTCATCCAAAAATGTAATGAAAAAATAATAATAAAAAACTGCTTCCCATTACACAGTATACTTGGTCAGCACTATTTTATCTGTGTGTATATTTTATACTTTGTCAAATACTTAAATATTGAGTAAAACTCATTTATTATTGTATTTCATATAATTAGTCGGCTTAAATTATACACATACAATGGTACACGTAAAATTAAGTGTTTTAATTCCTAGGAAGGAAAAAGTCAATAGCGCAAGAAAGTACAAGCAGTTTGTACTGATGTAACCCAAAATGTCAACAAGGCCTATGAGCCAAAGCTTAAATTTTTGTGAACCATTTTTAAAATAAAAAATCAGGCCAAGTAAAAGTCAAGGGTTTATGATATGAGTTACACGTTGGAATTAGGAAAGCGATAGCATTATTAAAAGGTGACTTAGTAGAAAAGTTAATTGTGCTTCACTAATAAAACATGAATAGCACACAAATGTGTTAGTACATAGCTGTAAGCCTATAAGCTAGGATTCCGCTACAAAGAATAACTAGGTCTTATCTACATTATACTTGCTATCAACAACATTAGATAACTAAAAATTGATCCAAACCTGCGTCTGATGATAGACAAATAAGACAGATATATACTAACTATTGTTGGAGAATCAACCAACTCATCAATGCTAAAACTGATGGTTAACTTATTTAAAATGTGGGTTTAGATCTTTATAGTCTTTAAGTTTATCTTTAGGCTTTATGAGATTCATAAAATAAACATCGTTTTAGTTTCCATTAAGTTAGTTATTTTCAAAAGTGTGCTTTATTCTCTTAGTTCAATTAGGATGTCAAATTTCAAGCTTTTTAATTGTTATTCGGATTTTATTTTGGTTTATAAAAAGTAGCACGCTTATCAGGTTAAGCTAAGAGAGAAGTTACAAGAGGAAAAGTGATAGGAGGTTAATCATCAATGATGCGTTAGGAGGTTATTCATGGTTAGTTAATTGGTTAAAAATTATGATTTCCTTAGTGTCCATTTGCTTTGTCTTCTGTATATAAACTCATATATGTTGTAACACAAAGGTGTTGTATGCTAATATGAAAAATCGAACCTTTGTTCAAAATCTTTGTTTTGTTTCATTTTCTTGGATTGGAAAATTAATCTAGAAAGTCTCTATGCTTAGCAAAGTTGCGTCTCACTTGTAATCTTATCTTAGAGGCATTTTTATTAACCTTGTGGTGTGCTTGTATCATCAATGTTAACACAATGCTTGCAAACTATCTTCAAAATCTTCCATTCGACATCTCCAAACTTATAATTACTTGTGGTGAATCTGTAGCAAGCAAACATATTTACTCCCCCAACATCCACTCCTATTCTAGTTCATCCCAACATTCATCATACATGTTCTTTAAAATATCAAAAACAACATAAAAAGCAGTTCACAAACATAACATTTCAACCCTTGCGTTCTATTGTTAAGGATTTTGTTTTTAAATCTTGTATGTGACTTTGGGTCCTCGAGCTCAAATACAACTATGCACAACAGAAGATTATCCATGCTTATTATGGGCTGTTGGTTATCTAACCTACCCAGTGTTCCATGTTGTCTGTCTGTCATATGACCCTTGGCAACCGAGATGATAGGTTTGGCATCAACTCAAACCATTTTGATCGATCAAGTTAGAATCTTTCACACCAACGCAAGCTGTTCATTGACAGGTTTTCCAAGTTTATTCTCAAATTAAAGCCAAAAAAATACACAAAGACTATTCACTCAGGTTCATATGAATCGAAGTTTTGGTTCACCGAATTATTCCTGATATTACAGTGTGCTTTTGCCAGCAGCAAGCTGTTTAAAAACTTTCTATAAGATTTAACTTCAGAACTTAGAACCTGGGACATTCATGATTTAAACCCAACAGTAATAGGTTTCAATCACATTGAAAATTTTAACTTTCATCAAGTCTAGCAATGAACCCAACAAGTGCAACCAGAATACCAACGCAAAGTAATACGCTCAACAGAAGCAACCAAATAGAACAGAAAGAACAAGAGGGAGATATCACAGATTCCTAGTTAAATTAATTCTGATATTACTTGCAGAGTTATTTTAGATTTGATTACAGTCCGTCTGTCCCATTCCCATAGTAACAGATCATGATGGCACTTGGTTCTTCTAAAAGGTTAGTACCTCTGTGGGCAGCATAGTGAATGTAAGCACAAAAACGAAGTAACAAGTACTAAACGAGGACACTTACAACCATCCAATTAAAATTGCAAAATGGATCGTGATGCTTATCATCAAACATTCGTTCAAGGTATAATCCAACGATCTGGATTATTGCTAAGGCGTTTATAAAAAATAACTAGTTGCTAAAAACTAGAACTGCATTCATAATTTTCAATTTTACTCAATACAACACACCTAGGTTGTACATGATTTCAAAGTGTCATCAAATTGTTCTATCATAACTACACAACTTCAATAGCTGTGTAAAAATGTTCAGAAGTGTGTTGGTTGTCATACAAGTTCACAGACATAATATAGAAAGCCACTTAAACCTACAAACCGAAGTAATGCTCACATAATTTCTTCACATATGGGGTGAGGAACGATAGTGGAGGACGATTGCTAGATTTTGCGTTAGAACATTATTTGGTCATCACAAACCCTTATTAAGAAGAAAGATGAGCACTTGATCAAGTGTAGAAGGCCATGTTCCCAAATTCTTAAGTCTTTGAAGTTGGAACATAGAAGGGATCGTGTCATATATTAGGATTGTAAGGAGTCAGGAGTGAAGTTGAGATCTTAACATCGATTGTTAGTGTTGACATCTCAATTGCGTAGCATATGAGGACTTTGATAGGAAGTTGGACAGAAAAGAAGAAAGATTCATTTATAAGCTTCCATACACTAGGTTTACGAGGAGGCAAAAATTAAGGCAGTTAAGCACATCAAGTACGAAGACGGACAAGTTTTGTTAAGACAACCGACCATTAAGAAGAGATGGCGGGTACATATATCTCAATTGTTCAATAGAACTAGGAGCCTAGAAGAAGTAGGGAAAGAACTACCAATTTACAAGATTGTCATGCATATGATCTTTGCAAAGAGATAACAATGATAGAGGTTGAAAATGCTCCAAGGAAAATGGGAAGAACCAAATCAGTGAGCCAGATAATATTCCTATTACGTGTGGAGTTGATTAGACGAAAACGTTATCTTGTGTTTGACAAACCTTTTATATATTATTTCTAAGAAAATTTTTATGCCAAAGGAATGGAGAGGAAGCACTTATTCTAATATATAAAAACAAAGGTTATGCTTAATAAGGTAGGAATTTCAAGGGATCAAATTTTTCTACCAGACAAAGAAATTTTGGTAGAGTACAAAGAGACTAGTAAAAAGCTATTGAACTCTTAAGGCTAATGGAGCACTATACGGTAAGAAAGGAAGATTTACATGTGGTGTTTATTGATCTAGAGAAGACTTATAAATTATAAAGTTATACCACTGATAATCCAATACCATCAAATAGACCTGGGAAAATTTGATCCGACCCGAAAATGGACCCGAGACCCGACCCGTTAAAACCCGAACCCGACCGATCCGAAAACGACTTAACCCGAAACATGACCGACCCGATAATTACCCGACCGAAAATGACCCGACCGGCAACCGACCCGACCGACCCGTTTTGACAGGTCTAATGTCAATTTTTAGAGTAATCTCAATGTTAGAATTCATTTCAAATTAAATTTTTGTTTTCAACTTATCTAAACATATTGACTATATCATTTGAACCTTAAAACTCATTAATAGTTTCTTAAAAAATACGCTATTAACATCTTTTTATCCATCGTAATTATTTTTCTTTAAAAAAAGGACGTTGTAATCATCTTAATTGAATACATATATCTTGTTAAATCAGTCACATGAGTTTTTTGTTCTTCTACATTTCAGTAAGCAAATCGATATAATTTATAAGAACGTTTTGCACATTAAAATGAGCTTTTTAGAAAAGAAATGTCGCTAGCTTAGATTATAAAACGTGTATCTTATAAATCGAAATAAGTACTTAGTTATTTGTATATCTTTTCAACCTGAAATTGTGAAAATATTTTTTATGAGAAAATGAGAAGATATTTAACGTCATTTTTATCTAACGTTACAACTTTAATAAATGCAATAACTTTTATAAAGCACGTATATTACAAGTCTTTCAAAATAAATATTAATTTCCTTATTTTCTTTACACTTCAATGAACCTGATATACCAACTAGTTTTGGAAAATCGCACATCTAGTTTCTCTAATGTGACACGTATCTTACAAATCCAACTATACATAGAGATTTAAAGTTTAAACAACGAGCGTCGCAATTACTGATTTCTTATAACTTGAATTCAATCACATATAAGGCTTTGATATTGTGTTAATTGATATGTGGATAAATGTGATAGGGATGAGAAATAGTTTTTTTATTAAAAAAGTTTCATAAATAATAAAATATGGAAAAATCATTTTTTAAAATTTCATAAGTCATAACCTGTTGGGTCAAACCGACCGACCCGGAACCGAGAGTGACCCGATCCGAAAATGACCCGACCCGAGAATGACCCGACCCGAAAATGACCCGACCGAAATTGACCCGACCCGTAACCCGACCGACCGACCGTTTTCCCAGGTCTACCATCAAAGCATATTAAGGCAATAAAAACCTGTATGTTGGAGTCACCTTAATTTTAAAAGGCATGAGGTACAAAAAATCTTTTTTCGAGGAGCAAGGCACAAGGCGAAGGCGTGGGCCTTTCGTATGCGACACACAATTTCGCTTAAAGGCTCTAAAACCAATTTTAAAACATATTTAAGACTTAAATTAACATGAAATTCATATTATTACAAGTTAGATAAATTCTAACCACCTAAAGTCATAAGATAACATAGTTCGAAGTTACCCATATTCTCTTGTAGGATCCAAAGAGTATGAAGATGCAACAAGAATCGATGACTCTTTGAGGCGTATTTTTGGTCACCTTAGTGCTCCTCACACCTAGGCCCACCTTGGGCACACTTTATAAATTCAAGGGATTCACAACTAGATTACAGTCAAGTGAACTTGCATCAGAAAATAGGGATCAATCCTAAGCTTATTTTTATTTTCTACAATACTTGATGAGTTATCCACATTTATTTGTGAAAGTGTTCCTTAGTGAATACTATTTGTTGATGATAATGTGTTGGTAACGAGAACTAGTGAGAAGTCAACTTCAGGCTATAAGATTGGAGGGTGATGCAAGATGGAAAAGGGTTGCAGATAATTAGTAATTCTGAATAACAGGGAGATTGATGATGATGTAATGCATAAAATTCATGTTGGATGTAATAGGGGAGTCCAACTTGATTAAGAGTTTAAATTTAAAAAAATTTAGCCTGACCAAGGCACAACAACGGTGTTGAACAATTAAAAAGATGTATGAACATAAAATGGAAATAGAAGAGATGCCAACGTTAAGGTGGATATACAGACATACTCTGATGGTTAAGATCAACCAAGTTTTGAGAGAAGGGGTTGCACCATTTTCTACAAAGATACGTGAAAGTAGATTGTGATGGTTTGTTCATGCGCAAAGGAAGACCACTAACTCACTTTAAAAACAACATTGTTAAAGGAAAAACAAGTCTTGCCAGGCCTAAGAAAACGCGTGCAGAGCATTTTAAAAATTAAATGAGCGAGTTGCACATCTCCTTAGGACTTGACTAATGATAAAACTAGTTAGAGACACCGAATTTGTGTATTAAACCATCGGTAGTTATTTTCACCATGATTTTGTTTGTACATTTATTAGTTACTTATATTTTGTTTGTTCATGTTATTATCTTTATACTAATCTAATCTTGTCTTGCCTTGCTATTTGTCCTGCCTACGGCATACTTTGCGTTGTTTTTTATAAGTGGATCTTTCTCGAGATGAAGGTCTGGCGCAACCTCCTTATCTCCTTTATGCAATCTTCCTACCTCCTCATGATCATAGCTTTTATGAGCGGAATGTACGGGCATTATAATGATTCAGCTAATAAGTGTATACACAAAAGTAAAGTTGCTAGATACGTTTTTTTTGGAGAAATGAACTTTAGGAGCTATGTTACCCAGATCGTGGGATGTCAGACCTTTTTCCGATATGGGACAGTCAACCCGAAACGTGGAACGGTGGCGCACCAGGTCGCCATGGATCGCGTACCAAATCGTCAAAAGCCTCAACCCAAAAAACAATTGTCTCTCTATGAAGATTTGATATTTGAGCCATCAGCCCATCAAAGTAGGGGTGTTCAAAAGCGGATACCGGGTCGACCCGGTTCCGAAAATCCGGGTACCCGGTTTTTCGGATACCTAATTTAGCGATCCGGTTCCAACCCGGTTTAAACCGGGTACCCGGAATCCGGATACCGGGTTTAAACCGGGTCAAAAACCGGGTACCCGGTTTTGTGACTTGAATATTTTTTTCTTTTTTTTAAGCATTTTTATATATAATTCAACTATAAAAATTTTAGAAATACTTAACTAATTAACTTACTTGGTCTAAAATACAACCCATAGGCTAAAAATCCAAAAGATAATGAGTTTAGAAATTACAACTTAAAGTAAATAATTCAAATTTCGTAATCCACAAAAATAAACATCAAACTAATATAAAACATGTTTATTATCATCCATACAATACTTCTCAATTCTCATCGTTTTCGCCCTGAATTTTTATATGGAGATTAAAAAGTTAATTATAATGATTTAAAATAGTATAATATTTAAAAATAAAAGAGTGATTACAGAGAGTAAAAGTAAAAAATTATATCTAAAAACAAAAAAAGAAAATTTCATTAAAACGTATCAAAATGAAAGTGAATGAAAAATGATGATGAAAAGTGAATCTTAATTCTTACCTATCAAAATAGTTAGTTATAAGATAAAGAGAACAAAGTATAATGAATGTGATAACTCAAAAAAAAAAAAAGTATAATGAATGTGATGTATACTCATTACTCATTAGTGTAGATGCAATAGGAAGAAGAAAACGCTGTGACTGAGGATAATGAAGAACAAAACGGCTGGGAAGAGAGAGGGAAAATTAGGGTTAGTTTTGGCCTTTGGGTATAAATACCTAGTTAAATTTTGAATTTTAAAAAAATAAAAAAAGTTAAAAAGTAAAAAATCAGTAGCATCATGTCTGTACAGCTGCCAGCCCTAATGAATCTAGTAAATTTTTTTTTTTTTTTTTTTAAATAAAAATTCGGATACCGGGTACCCGGTTTTTAAAAAATGCGTATCCGGTTCCGACCCGAATATCCGGTTTATAAACCGGGTACCCGGTCCGGAATATCCGGTTTTCAGAATTCGGGTCAAATATCCGGTTTTTAAAACCGGATACCGGATAAACCGGGTCGGGTTTTTGAATTCGGATATTTTTGAACACCCCTACATCAAAGTAAGAAAAGAGAACTTAGAGAAGAACAGAAAAATAGAACATAAAGAGAGAAAAAGGTATGAAAAAACTTACTGTTCAACATGGGTGGCAGCTCATGTGCTTTAGGGTTTTACTCTACCTTGTGTCCTTATTCTTGTCACTGTATATGAGTGGATTATAAAGAGGGCTTGGCCTATTTCTTTTCAATAACCTTTTTTTTTTTTTAGTTTTACCAACTTCACATGCAATTTGTTTCAAATAATGTAAGCACATGGCATTTTTCTTTAAACTTTTCTTTTCCATTTAATTGTTTTCTCTCTTTTACTTTTCTTAGTTATTTGTTTTCTGTTTTATTTTTCAAACTATTCCTATCTTTAATTTTAAATTATATTATTGTATCATCGTCCCGGAGTCACCTTAGTTAGTGTTCCACGTTCCCCGTTCCCGTTCCTGTCCCACGTTCCGAATCGTATTGCGTTCCAGGAAACAAAGTTTAGGAGCATTAACATTTTCACCTTAAAGTTGACGCTAATATTACGTTTACAATCCATTCATGTTTATGATCATGAAAATAAAACAGGATATTCTGCAGGAATAATAAAGTCTGTCTCGAATCAGTCTGGTCCATTTATAAGCACAAAAAATCAGAATATAAAACAGATCACAGAAACTACATGGCAGTCAATGAATATGCTCACGAAAAAAAATAACTACTTTCTTGACAACAATAGAATGAAAATAAAGAGGGGTTAGTCAACTGGAAAGACTTGCCCAATAATAGTTATTTAAAAAAAAAAGAATCCAATTTATTTAATACAAATTGCAGAACCTAAGAACTTTTAAAGGATAACAAAGGCTGCTTTCCGATTTAAGCAATGTACTTTTCATTATTAGCTTCGACATAGACTTAGGCAGCCAGTCGAGCCTGACATGAATAGATGAGATTGTTGTCACTTATCATCAGCAGTCGATTCTCTAGCCAGCTAAATAAAATAATTCATGCCACCTAAATTAAGAATGAACTGAATATGCACAAGAGAAAAGATCAGAATCACCTGAAAATTCCAATTAAACATCCACCAAGAATGACCATTGTCACAAAATTTCGGAAACCTGAAAAGGAAAATTTAAAATACTATAACGTAATAAAATAAGGCAAAATTTGCTACATCCGTTACAGTGTAAGCAAAAGTATATTAACATAATAAAATTTTTTAAATATTAGTACATTTGTAACAAAAAAAACTCCTTTACCACCTTATGTAATTTTGTTTTGAATTCCTCCCATCTTAATAATTACAGACTTTAAATTTCACCGCATTTAACGGTTTCATTCCCACGTCCGTTGAGTGTAATAAATCCAATTTGACTTTCCGCCCAATTTTCCATCAAACTTAAAGAAAGATCGATGGAAATGGATAAAAATGGCAATTCAAATGTTCGCAATTACAAAGGCGGGAAATATTTTATCATAAAGATTTTGCATAAGATGGTAAAGTAAAAAAAGTGCCTTTACGGCCCGTTTGGTTAGTTGTATTAAGTGGTGGTAATGAAAATGATTAGTTGTGTAAAATTTAATCAAAAGTTCCATATCATTCCCATGGTAATGAAACTTTAATTATAGAAATGTATTTTTTATTTACAAATTTCCATTACCACCTAATAACATCTCTCCCAATGGTAATGCATTGGACTGAATTTTATGAAGAAAATGAGATTACTGAAGTTGGAAAAACATGACCATCAAGATAGCCAAGAGTTTTTTGAACCAAAATTACACTTGTTTTTCATTCTCATTACTGTCGTTTATTACTACCTACGAAACGAGCTATTAATAATGTGGTTATAACGAATGTTCCAAAAAATAATACGTCAGTTGCCATAAGGATAAATCTCGTATGAAGATCATGAAACTAACTTGTATGGGCAACTCGGCAATGATGAGATTACAGGCTTCTTCAATGCTCTTAAGAGTGACTACTTCACCCCCGACAACCATATTAATCACGATCCCATCTGCAAACACTAAATAGTATAAATAAAAGTAAAAGCAAGGTGTCTCCTTAGGCAATGTGGCAAACAAGTACAATACAACACCTGGAGCTAAACAAGCAGCCATTCGCCGCATATAAACATCCTGCAATTAAAAATTAAGCAAAGTCACTCACACAGAAAATGAAGAGAAAGAAGATCTAATCGCTTCAACTTAATACCCCACTATACAAAGTCACTAAACCTAATACCCCAGTATACAAGCGAAAGGTTATCACAAGATCAAGGATACATGATCATAAAGATTAAATATATAGCAAAGTCAATAAACCTAATTGATGGAGGGATATGATCATGCTACTAATAAATTTAGGGCATGAAGAACCATAGCAATGCCTAAGCAACACATAGAAGATTAAATATATAGCAAAAAATAAAGTGTTCATACATGTAAATCACATCTTAATCCATTTTCTTTAAAAAATTAAAAGGGATATTCAACATGGTAGTACTTAACTATTAAGAAACGTTAGTAGTAAAAATTCTTTAAAAAATTGCACAACATAACATTGTACTATTGTACTTAAATGAACAATAACATTTGAAATTAGATGTTTTTCGATTAAATTGGTTAAAGAAGTAATGTTAAATTAATGAAGTACCCTCGTTCATCCTCATTCACATTTAAGAAGTAATGTTAACATTATTACTTAGAATTAGGAGTAGGATTTGTCTCTCATTCCTAGTAGAGTAGGTTTTGTGTCAAGACTTTAGTAGGAATAGGATTTGTTATCTTCTTGAGTTTAGGAGTATGAGTTAAGATCAACGTCTACGATGAAATTTGAATTGGAGAAAAGTATCACCCTTGGTTTACCTTTATTCAGGGTATGTTTCTATTTCTTCTTGTTAACCGACCAAGGGGTCTTTTGCCTTAGAAGATCATACAGTTACCTTTATTCTGAGTATGTTTCTATTTGTCAAGTCCAACATCAGCTCATCGAATGATCCAAGTGCCACAAGCACTTCTTAATTGAATTTGGATGATTGACTCAAAAAAAAAATTATTTAGTTTGTGTTAAAAGACTTAATATAGTGGGTTCTGGTGTGTTTTAACATTGTTAGACTTTGTTAGCTATTTTACGAATATTCTAGGTAAACTTAGTTTCAAATTAAGTACTAGTACATTGGAATTTTAAAGGAGCAGCCAAGTGATGGAGTATAGGCGTGCAACAAGATCCAAGGAGCTACATAGTTTAGTCCAAGTCAAGATTGTCATCCAAGTTATCTCAAGCTCAACGTGGGAAAGTAGCACTCCATAACCGATTATTCAATCTCAAAACACACGTGCAACATGGAAATCATGAGGTAGGTTATCTTAAGATCATGCATGAGTAATGGGAGATTATTTGCAACCTCCAAAAATAAGCAAAAGTCTCCACCTAACCGTCGGAGGTTATACAAGGGATAATGCTAGGAAGTTATGAAAATCATGGGTATGGAAGTAATATCCACAAACTACCCCACTACAACCCTCACCTTGCACAAAACGTCAACTATCTACACATGAACATGGAGGTTATGATATGTAGCAGCAACCGAAATTCCATTCCTATAGGAAACGAAAGTTGCATCGCATAGAATACTTGGAAGCCTTAATTCCAAACTGTCATGTCATGGCATAACTATTTAGAAGTTATTTTTTGAAGTTATTTTTAGAAGTTATTTCTTAGAAGTTATTTTATGCTTAGTTGCTCTATAAATAGCGCAAGTTGTTTTTAGTTTTTTCTTTAAGGGTGACGAATATTTTTTGAGAAAAATCGAACTTTTATTCATATTTGCCTCAATTAAATTCTTGGATTAACATTTTGTTTAGGAAGTTCTTTCGCTTTGTGAGAATGGCGTTCTTGTATGTGCTCTGAGGAGCCTCGGGATTGTAGGGTGGTGTGTTTGTATCCCTAGCGTTTAGAGTCAGCCAACTATCCTTGAATTCCATCATCAAATCGCGTACCATATGAATCAAGTTTGCGGTGTGTAAGTATCAAACTTGTTCATCTACCTTTGTTTCTATTCATCCTAAATCTCCTTCATCTCACGTGTTATCTTCCATTGATGATTCCACAATAACTATTTGACATTCATCCTTAAGATACCTAAATTCCCCTTATTCCCATCATTAAGAACAATCCATTACCTCATTAAAATCACACACCTACTTCTAACCTTCCTTTCTTTGTTTCTTTTGTGTGCAATCTTCGAGAAACATACCTAAATTCCCCTTATTCCCATCATTAAAAACAATCCATTTCCTCTTTAAAAATCACACGCCTACTTTTGACCTTCCTTTCCTCTTTGTTTCTTTCGTGTGCAACCTTGAAGAGTAAGAATGCATACAACATTTTGGACTAAGAGCCAGATTACAACCAAACACAGCCAATGGCATTCACTAATAAAAACATTCATGAAAGGGAAGACATGCACAAAGAGATTGAGTGTTTAAGGGCTGAAAATAAAGATAAGTCCATGCTTAACAAAACCTCAAGAGAGCCAATAGGTACTACTTCTCATTCTACAACAAAAAACAAAATGGTAAACCATCCCAACATTAAACCAAAGGCATACCTCCAAAACCAACCAACCTCACAGGAGGAAGATATACGCCACCACTTCAACACAAACATCCAAAATCACTCTTATTTTGATTTTACAATATGTCTAGCAAAATTAGAAGCAAGGTTAGATGCTATTGATTTTATCGAGTGGCTAAGGATAGTCGAGTAAGTCTTAAGGAGAAAGGGTTATATAAATATGCATCTACATGATGGTGGGAAAAAATGTGCGCCAAGAGGGAGCATTTAGAGAAGCGAAAAGTGCGCACATGGACTAAATGAAGAAACTATAGAAAGAAGAACTCTTGCCTTCTTATTATATGCAAGAATATTTCTCTAAATTCAACCACTTGGAACAAGACAATAAGAGCGTAGAAGAGTATGCTAGGGAGTTTGAAGTTGTGCTAATGTTTCTTCGCAAACCCTAGTGTCTAATTTAAAGCTACCTACATCATTGCATCCTTATCCTTATGTAGTTCCATGGCTAAAATCAAAAGAAGGGATTGCAAGTGACTTATAGGGTCATGTTAAATTTTAGCAGATGGAAGCACTCTAAGGACGAGCTTTGGTGTGATGTCGTACTCATGATTTCATGTCATGTTCTACTAGGAAGACCTTGGCTTTTTGACAGTAGAATCATACACGAGGGGTATAAGGACACATATTCGTTCACTCTTAACAACCGCAAAATCAACCTCACTCCAAACACTAAACCAAAGATCAAATTCAAACCCAATTCCTCCGCACTCACCATTTTCGATGCTAATCTTATGTCAACTTCTTCTACGCACCAAGTACTACAAGTCTCGCACTAATCGAATCCATGAGAATTTAGTCCACACAAGATGGTGTTAAAAGAAGCAAATCCAACCATCAAGTTTGAGGACAAACTCTCTCGATGTAGGAAAGAGACACAAGCACTTGTTAATTAAATCGCATGATTCAGTTAAGAAACATGAAGTAGTTGTGTTGAAGACTTTGTGTAGTGTGTTTTGGTGTGTTTTAACTTTGTTAAACTTTATTAGATTATTTTACAAACATGCTCGGTTGGCTTTGTTTAAATTAAATACTAGTACAATGCTATTCTAAAGGACCAGCCAAGTGATAAAGTATAGGCAAACAACAAGATGCAAGGAGCTACATAGCTTAGTCCAAGTCAAGAATTGTGATCCAAGTTATCTCACGCTCAACGTGGGAAAGTAAAACTACACATGCGGTTATTCAATCTAGAAGCAAACATGCAGCATGGAGATCATTGCTGAGATTATCTTAAGATCAAGCATGAGAAGTAAGAGGTTATTTGCAGCCTCCAAAAAAAAGCAAAATGACGCCAACAAAAAATCACCACCAACTGTTGGGGGTTATACAAGGTGGGATAATACTTGAATTTATGAAGATCATGGGTATGGAAGTTACATGCACAAACAACCCAAATACTACCCTCACCATGCACAAACCACCAGCTACTCAACACATGAACATGGATGTTACACCAAGTAGTAGCAACCAAAATTTATTTTGCTAAAGCAACATAAAGTTGCAACTCATACAGCACTTGCAAACCTTAATTCCAAACTGACATTTCATGGAATAATTTCTTGGAAGTTATTTTTTGCAGTTATTTCTAAAAGTTATTTATTAGCAGTCATTTTATTTCTAGTTGCTCTATATATAGCTCAAGTTGTATTTAGTTTAAGGGTGTTGAATATTTTTTGAGAAAAATTTGAACTGTTATTCATCTTTTCCTCAATAGAATTCTTGGATTATAATTCTTTTCAGGAAGTTCCTTTGCTTATTAAGAGTGGCAATCTTGCATGTGTTCTGAGGAGCCTCTAAATTGTAAGGGTATGTCAGTATCCCTAATGCATGGTTGTTAAAATCGCGATTCTAATCTACGATTCTACGATTTTATGATCCAAAAACAAGCGAGCGATTTGAATCGCAGTTACAATCTTAAAGTTGTAGAATCTTACGATTCTAGTTGAAATAAAATTTTTAGAGGTAGAATCATAACACGATTCTACGATCTAACGATCCGATTCTACTGATATAGTATGAATTATTTTTAATTTTTCTTATGAACCATATTTTACTAATCTCTTTCACATATACACATAAATTTCAATTTTTCCATCATGAAAACTATTTAAAAACAAATTTCTTAATCGGTATATAGATTTAAACTAATTATTGAAAATTTTTCATTATATTCTTAAAAATAAAGTCAAAGAAACTTAAATTCATAAATTTAAATACTTTTGAATCGGATAATAATGATAAGAAACTAGATATTTTATTATTTTTAAGTTTATTTGTAG
>JAAKBH010000845.1:90000-92376 GCA_019776075.1 Amaranthus palmeri
TACTCCTCTCATTGGGCAGATTTTCCTTCTCCTATGCAAGATTACATTTCCCATCTGTATTTATTTCTGATAAAACAATATAGTTCCATTCAAAAAAATTGATGTGAAAAAAGTTATATATTTGTGATTAATAAAATATAGTCAATATCCGGATTTAGGAAACAATCCTACGTTAAACAATCGTTACTGAAAGGGGATATACAATAAAAACCCAAATATTTTCTCCGAGATAAAAAGAATCGAAGTAAATACCAAGGAAGAAAGAGAGATGTACGGAAGCGAGGAAACAGTATAGCAGACAGCATCAAGCTCATCGCGAGAATTGCAACAAACTACCATAGGAAGTCCTGATCTTCGTCCTACTTCTCCCAACAATTCCACGAAGGTCAACTGTAATATATGCATAACAAGATCAAAATCCAAAACATAATTGATTAAAACTCATGAAATTAGGGTTTGAAAGCGTAAAATCAAGTGAGTGAAACAATTACCATTTTGTAATCGATACGATCGACAGCGATGTAGAAATGACGAGATTGACTGCTAAAAAATTAATCGCGGACATTTATTAGAGTTGAATCGGAAAAATTGGGGCAATTGAGGATATAAATTATACCCGATTGAATGTGCCAGAGATTGCGAAGGGGAAGAAGGGGATTCGGCGGCATCGATCGCCATTCTGCCTTTCCAGTCGGGGAAGCCGCAAGGACTGTCCTCTCAAACGCAGACGCATCCACGGAGTATGGAAGGTTTAAAATATCAGGTGACACCGCTCATTTACAAATCACTTATTACGATGTTTGGAAATTAGAATTTTATTTGAAAATATAATTTTAACTCAAATTTAGTAATTGATGTATAATGTAGTGTTTGTGTTTGGGAATAAGTCGTCATTATCGTCATCCTATCCAGTGTATTCCGTTCATAGAAAACTATGAACAGGGTCTGGGAAAGAAAGGACGGCGGCAACTCATACCCATAAAGGAGAGCGCGACCGAAAGGAGTCCTCAGGATCGAGAAAGATGAAGAGATGTTTCTTCTACGTAAAAAAAAGCATATAGAATAAAATAAATAAGTGAAAACAAATACAAATAAAGACAGCAAAACTAAAAAATAAAAGTAAAACTTAGAAACTTAAAAAGCAAGAGGACAGTAAGAAATATAAGAGGAAATCAGTAGTATAAAACATGGATATGACGCCTCCAACTACCTCTATCCCTAGTCAGGTCCTCAGAGAGGTTTAGCTCATGCAAGTCAACTTTTATTTGTGATACACGCGCTTTTCACGCGTGTTTTGCACCTATTGTTAATGAATTCTTATTCTTTGTTGCGCATATCTTACTTAACTTAGGCCTTCAATCGTCAAATTTTATGCTTTACGCTGTGGTGTAGTGGTTTCATTGATTTCAGATGTTTTTAGCCAATTTTGAGGAGGTTTTAAGGTGATCGGGCGCTTTATCGGACCTCGGGATTCAAAACTCGAACCTTCGGATTAAAAGCAATAATCTTGGTGAAAATTCAAGAAGGGATCGAGCATGGTCGACTGAGGTCGACCCCGTAGCTGTGCAAAATTTCAAGGATCCAACACTTAGAAAAAATTTTCTAAGTCAATAGTGCCCAGTACAGAACCAGTCGACTGGTGCCAGTCGAGTCGACTAGGTTGAGTCTTACAGCAACTGTTCAATTTTTGTCTGTGAACTTTTTGCCTCTTGCTTCCACCCCTCCTTTCCTTGCGTGCTTCAACCTTCCCCTCCTGTGCATCTGCTCCCTATGATGAAGAAGGTTGCTTGCTTGACCACCTTGGCAATAATGATGAATGCAAGTGGGGGAGCCTCTTGTTTTGGCTATAATGCCCCATTTCTGAAGAGAAGATACACACCATTCAGCCCACAAGCGAACCTTACTCTACTCTCTCTTCTTTCAAAGTTCATTAGTGTATTTATAAGTTAGGTACTCATCCATTCCAGAAATTTGTAATAGTTCTTTCATTAAACACTTTCATTTGGTATTTTTCCTAAGAATCAAGCTTTAGAGTTGTATTATTGTAGCAAGACACTAGTAGTTGTAACACTCTTTCTTTGGTAATTTATCAAGCATTTTTCAGAATTTGTGGGTTTGATTTAGCATTTGGTTTGAAGTATTCTTTTTGGGTTGAATATTGAAAGCTCTTGTTCATTTGTGTGATTGCCATCCCCCTCCTTAGTTGAGGGTAGTAAGTCTCTTCAACTCAATTTTCTTCTTTGTTGTTGTTTGCTCTAGGAATATGATGATATTTTATGTGCTTATGTTAATAATAAACATGAGTGAGTAGTTATCTTTCTAGAGTTTGGGGATGTAGTTAGCTAATTATTTGCTTATGGGGTAATGGGTTGATCA
>JAAKBH010000846.1:0-92306 GCA_019776075.1 Amaranthus palmeri
ACTAAAGTTGACTAAAGTTGGTTTTTATAAATGGAAATTAAGTTGTTTTGTATATTAAGTTGACTAAAGTCTTGCATCAGAAGAAATTGCAATTATTGGGAAAATATGTTAATATATTATACAATAATTTAAGATTTGCTAAATAATTTATGACGAAATTGGAATTGAAATTGACTAAATTGACTAAAGTTGACTAAAGTTGGTTTTTATTAATGGAAATTAAGTTGTTTTGTATATTAAGTTGACTTGTATATTAATGGAAATTATGGAATTATTGCCTAAGAATCTTAATTCAGCAATACTAATTTATGTATAAAATAATAATACACACTAAATTGCCTAATTTAGGAGTGGGCATTTTGGCGGGATAATATTGCCTAAGAAGATGCCATCTGTCCTAGTTTGGTTTCTCTATTAGCTTTATTATAGATAGTAAAGTAATGTTACAGACTTTAGAGTTTAGAAAAGTAGGAACTTATGGGCTTTATATATAAATCAGATTGTAGCCATAATTCGTTATTAAAAGAAACGGTTCTTACGGATCCACGGGTTCGGATCCGAGAATTTTTTTTGAGACCCTGATCCAGATTCGTCATTTTAAATCGGATCCAGACCCGACTCGGATCCGTCGGGACCAAAAATTTAGGACCCAGACCCGTGAAAACGGGTCCAAATCCACGGATCTGGGTCGGATCCAAGATCCGTTGCCATTCCTATTCAGAAGAAAGGGACAAGAGAATTACTTGTTGTAAGATAGAAATGCTAGAAAAGACACACTAATCCAAAACCTTTGTGAGTAAAATAAGAACTTCAATTTTCAAATAAAGAATGAAACGACCATGGCCCATGCCTCTACGTCGATTATTGACTATTAAATAATTGGAAAAATTGTTAAGAATAATTCCTACTTTTTACGTTTTGCTGTGAATAATCTCTACTTTTGATTATTTATAAATAATTCGAACTTTTCACTGTCTTTGCTCACAGCACCCCCTTTGTAAATTTGACCGGCTATAGCAGGTCGAAAACTTATTTGAATGTCTTCAACCAAGTAACCTTCTTCTACCATTCAATTAAACTTGCAAAAAAAACCTCAAATTCATTTCAGCCCAAAATTCTAGGGTTCATCACAAAACCCCTAAATTTTCATTCCCACACCGTTTCACCTCCAATTTCAAAGAAGGAAGTTTGAATCTAGTTGTTTTTGTTGTTGTTCTATATAAAAATGGTAAGCTTGTATTCTCATGGAGACTTTGGTATTATTATCGGCTTAAATGTGCGAATTTCTAATATACTTGTAATGAAAACATTAATTTTTTAAGAAGCTTGAATTGAGTTCTCTCTTCTAAACTTTGGTTTAACAATGGAGAAATGGGATAAGAAAGAGGAAGAAGATGACTGCAATAAGAAGGAAGAGAGAACATGTGATAAACAACTCTATAACCTGCTATAGCCGGTCAAATTTACGAAGGGGGTGCTGTGAGCAAATACAGTGAAAAGTTCGAATTATTCATGAATAGTCAAAAGTAGGCGTTATTTACACTAAAACATAAAAAGTAGGGATTATTCTCGACAATTTTTCCTAAATAATTTAAGAGAAACTGTCCTGTGCGGCGGGTGTACACATGCAACCAGCCAATATTTCAGCCCAACTTCAAAGTCTTCAATGTCTATTCCAAAGCTTAAGATTCGATGATTAAAATGCCTATTCTAATTATTAAAATGTCCATTTCAAGGTTTAAAATACCAATTTTTAAGACTTAATCTTCCTATTTTTGAAGGCTTGAGTTTAACATCTTACTATAAAGATTCAAATGTTTATAACAAATCTTAAAATGTCTATTCTAAGGCATAAAATCAGGGTCATTTCAGAAATTTCGGTGGCCCGGAACGAATACATAAATTGGGGCTCTAATTCACATATAATATTTAAAAAAAATAAAAATTAGTTAGGCAAAAACATACATAATTTACGCTTAATAATCTTTAAGACATCATATTTCATATAGATAAAACATAAAAATCAAAGCCTAAGTGTTCGTATGAATATATTTCTACAAGCCTTTCTACATGCAAAGTCACTAATAATAGTTTCTACATCAATATGTTTTAACATATTTTTCTCAATACATAAAGTAGCTAGACCATTTAACCTTAGCAATCTAGCATATCTCCCAAAACTTAATAGAAAGAAAAGATTTTGATGAATAAAGTAGAACATACAAAGAGGACTATATATAATTAGATGAATTCCAGTTGATAATTGAAGGATAAAATTACAGTTTATTGGAATCACAAAGGTGAAGAAATTAATCTGCCTGAAGATTGAATTGAGATAGAATTGAATTAATGACAATTTTTTTTAGGTTAATCAAAATTCACTTCGGAAAGTGAATGTTTTGGGAGAAAAATTAGAGAGGATGAAGGTTGAATAGTGGCGTTTGAAATTCTTTTGAAACTCTCTTTTGCTAATTGCTCAACACACTTCTTCCTTTTTTTTGTTATTTTTTTTAATAAATAATTATTTTGGGAATTTGGGGCCTTTATTAAATCTGAAGATCGGCTTTTGGTTTGGGGGCCCAGGGCGGTTGCCCCACTTGCCCTGCCCTTGCTACGGCCCTGCTCACTTGTTCATTGCAACCCCAAGGTTACATCCTAGCCTTGGGTTTGTATCAACTTGGTATCAGAGCCCTGTTTCGAAGAGGGTAAGGAACGTTCAGCATCAGAATCAAGAAAGGGCTGCAAACTGTTCTGTGCCTCAAGAACTGAACTCAGTAATCAACTCAGGAGTCAAGACTTGGGAAACAACACCATTTAAGGATACACATTGAAAGGGACGTAAAAATCTCTTAACCTTTCTCATTTGTTTCTGTAAAACTTCAAAATCATTCTCAGAAAGCACCAACACACATCATACACTAAATTTCAAAATCTTGAAACTACTTGTTAAATCTTGATTTTGGTTTGTGTTTTCATCTTGCATTGTTGTTGTGTGCATTCAATTATGGACTGGAAAGGAAGATTTGAGACCCTAGAAGCCACTTTGGAAAGGCTTGTGCAAGGCTTGACCCAGGTTGGCCTAGTACCAAACCAACAAGACAGACCTATGCCTAACCCTAGACACTATGAGGATAGGACCATCAGGGTGGATATCCCTGATTTTGATGGCCACACTCATAACCCTAGCCATTACTTAGAGTGGGAGAAAAGGATAGACCAGTACTTTGAGTTTCAAGAAACCCCACCAGAAAGACAATTCAAACTAGCCAAGGTGAAAATGACTAAGCTTGCTTCAACCTGGTTGGAAGGTGTGCAAAGGCAGAGTGATGTGCAAATTTTAATTTACCGCAAGCGCACGGTGTACGCGTAGTGCGGGTCGAACACAAGGAGGCTAACTAATTCCGAATTGTATGTTTATGACGAGCTAAGACAAGGTTTAAACAAATAAAATGAGATGATGTTCTAATTCTAAGATGCAAGTAACTAAGACAATACTAAAAATGCGGTATAACAATGATATGAAAAACACTAGGGCGTCGGGTATCACCCAATTCTAACATGGAATTCAATTAATTTCATGATTGTATGAAATTGAGCCATAAGTGTGAGAGAACGTGATCTAATTAGTCTCAAGCTTCCACTCTATTGACTAATATCGATTTAAGACCAACTAGCATTAATCCTCAAACTTCCGTTCTATTGGCTAATACTAGAAGGAATTTAACTTAAATATATCTCAATCCTAAGTTAAACCGATTCTCAAACTTCCGTTCTATTGAAAAGGCTAACAAAGATATTTAAATCAAGACTCATTAAGCGTAGGTTCAATCATCGACTCAAATCGCACACAATCAATCAATAAAATATCAATCCATGCTTCGAATTAGGGATTTCACCCTAACCCTAGATAAAGAAACTACTCACTACTCATGATCATATAAAACATGCAACAAACAACAAATAATGATATAAAAAGCAATAACGAAACAACAAAACTTACAGAACGAGAATATAGCATAAACTGAAAGTGCGGAATTCGAATTCTACAAAGGTTCTTCAATGGGTGCTTGAATGAAAACTAAAAACTACCCTAAGAAAAAGTTACAGGAAAGTAAAATGAAACTAAAATCTGATTTTCTACACGAAAAATAACTGCCACTATATAAAGTGGTTCCAAAAATTAGAAGAAAACCGCTATGAAACTGCCCGGTTTGAAAGAGGCGACGACCGGCGCTTTATAGAGCGACGATCGTCGCTCATGTGGAGGAAAGTCGCTGCTGCTTTGGATGATAGGCGACGAGCGGCGCAAGGTGAGCGACGACTCGTCGCTTGCCTACGACATGGCAATAAATAATGCTGAATAATGTGCGACGAGCGGTGCACCTTTAAGATGGGTCGTCGCTTGGCCTTTTGATGCACTTTTCTTCACTTTTCTTGCCTTCTCCTCATCGGGACTAGCTTGTGGCTCGGTCTCTTCACGTGACAAGGGGTCTTAGGCTATTTCTCCAAGCCTTCACCCTCCTATAACTCCGAAATGTACCTAAAAACTCCGATTTTGCCTCAAAAATCACATAAAACATGGAATTGACCTCAAGAGACAAAATGTACACAAAACACTACAAATGTACCTAAAAACCCACTAAAACTACAAATAAGGAGCGTAAAATGAACACGGATAAGTGCAAATAATTGCACTTATCAAACTCCCCCATGCTTAGCCTTTGCTCGTCCTCGAGCAAATCAAGGTGAAAATACAAGTTAAACAAGGCCAAGACACGGTCTCCAAATCCTAAACTACTTCTTATGCCTCCCTTCCTAAACGCCTCTAATACCCGGTGTTTGCCAAGGGTCCAAATCATTCATACCACTTAACCCCTTCACTTGGCTAACACAACGCACAAAGACAAATGATAGACATGGAAGATCAAATGACATCAAGACATCAAAAAGCAAAATCCCTACTCTTCAACCTCCTTATAGCTCCAAAAATGAAAGTGAGAAATGAAAACAAAAATCTACTACTACTCTCCAATTGTGGCCTACCCAAATTCCTTCCTTATATCTCCCACTTCTTATGTCGCCACTCCAAACAAAATGAAAAACAAGTATGCTTTGAATCTCTCTTTTTCTCTCATTTTGCCTAGGGGCCCATTTTTGGGTTTTCACCCTAGCCACTCATTTACTTTTTCAATTCTCACTTGCTCACCCACTCATGCCGCTCTTTTGCCTAGGTCGCCCTTTCGGGTTTCCAACCTAGCCGGGTCTTTCTCTTATCAAGCATGTTTTCTTTCCCTTTTTTCCATGAAAAACAAAGTACAAACCAAGCTATAAAATGAACAAATACAATGCATGATCAAGCTTAGCCTATACAAATATATGGGGTAGATAACACGAATAAACAAGTAATGGGTTCCCCCATGCTTGCTTTTCGTGGTGGATGGCGATAGGGTGTTCAGCAACCCTAGATGGAAGTAGGGTCTTTAGTAACCCTAGATATGACAATATAGCACAAACATGAGAATGCATAGCTAACTAGTAAGCACCAATGTTGAATCGGGATAACACCATCGATTGCAACACTACCTCTTAAACATGAACACCGGTTCTCCTTATGACTCCCCAAAAGTAAGAGGCTTCCTATCTTAATCTCCTTCCCCTCATAAATGATCTCACATGTAAGCCCATCAAAATCCCAAACCCCTTATCAACCTCAACCCAACCCACACACACAAACAACCAACACAACCACAACATAATGTACCACAACAAGTACCCAAACTCCATAACAATGAGGCTCGAAATAATGGAGCTCTTGGATCTCGCAATCCAAGAACTTTCTTTGGATCTAAGAGGATGGGGGCTTATTTGTGGTTCAAAATTTGTAGCTCAAAAAACCTGCAGTGGTTAGTGAAAGATGATGTGCGAGAATCTAGTGAGGATAGCTCGGTGGGTCAAGGTATGACAATATGGTGGAGCTAGAATATAGAGAAAGGAAGAGCAAAGATAGGGATAGAAATATACCTGCAGATGGCGACTCGGCGTAGGAGGAATAAAGATAGCAGCAACAGCAGCTCCAATGTACACTCACTCTCCTTTTGCCTAGCCTCCTTTACAGGTTTATGGCTAGCATTCTTTTTTTTTTTTTTTTAATTTTTTTTTTCATTTTTTTTTTGTGAATAATACATCTTACAAATATAAATAAAAGAAAGAACTAAACTAAAAACTAAAAACTGAAAAACAAACCTAAACTAAGCTAGCTAAGAAAATGTAAAAGTACAAAAATCAAAAATAGAAAAAATATCTACACAAAAGGTGTAGACTCCCCCCATGCTTAAACCAAGCATTGTCCTCAATGCGTAACAGTATAGCAAAGAGAACTAGACAGTAAAACCATAAGCATACAGCTAGGGGAAGTCTAAAAAGGACACGTGGCCTTCAGTGACCACTTGAGGAGCCGCGCCTAAACCAGGAGAAAGACTTTCTCCTTGATCGTTTTGCCTCCATGGCGGCTTCCTTCTCTCTATCTCTTTGGGCCTCCAAAGCAGCTATGTCGGCCCTAAGATCATGGAACGGGTTGCCCGCAGAATGGGCAAGCTGGGCTTCTTGAGCCAACATCACTTGACTCAGACGTGTATTGATGTCATACATGTCTGAGTCATAGGAATCATGCAGCGCGTTCCACTGGTATGTGCAGGTTTCGTGAAGGGTCTGCAGTTGATCGTCAATACGGTCTACCCTTCCTTCGACGTGATGAATCCGGTCCAGCATCTCAGTACGCCAGACTCTCTCCTCCTCATAATCATAGGAGGGTACCTGCTGCTGTTGATACCCATAATAGGGCTCTCCCTGATAAGGTTGAGCCATATGGATATCCTCCTCCATGGGCGCGGCCTGTTCAGCATGGCCGGCCTCTTCCTCCCCTTCCTCATAATCCCCCGCCTCCTCCTGTCTTCGGCGGCCACCCTGCATATCGACACCTCGTTGTCGAGTATATTGGATGGCTCTATTGGTAAGCGTTCGGACATCCTCATCCTGCGCAATATCAAACATATGCTCGGGGGTAGGGGGAAGGTAAATTATCTGCCCGTTGGGGCAAGGGAAATATGGACCCTCTTGACCATTATAAACAAAAAACTTGATATTCTTAAGGGCCGAAAAGTCATACGTATTACCTGCGGTGGTATCATGTGGAGCGCAGTCATTGGGGATATTAATCCCAAGACTTTGAACTAAGAGATGTACCATACCACCGATGGATATCTTGCCCTTATCGGACGTTTTGATATCCAAGCACCTAGACACAAAAAGATGGACCCAATTGGGTACTGGATAGTCGGGTGTGCAGAGGGCATAAAAATGCCCTAACTCGTACTGCTGTGCCTGCGTAGGCTCACCTTGACCGAAGACGGTCATGGCGAGGTACCGGTACACATAACGCAGTGCGGGGTGCCAGATTCTACGGATCTTGTTCCCCGAACGGGCGTAGGGTACGCCACCTGTCATGTCGGACCAAAACTCACAGATAACTTCCTTAGAGGGAGTTGGGTACTCACCCTCTGAAAAGCCCCACCTAAATGCACTGGCAATCTGGGGATACGTCATACTATACGTGCGATTAAAAGCATTGAAGGTAATGTAGTAGTATGCGTATCCCCTTGATGAAACATGACGCTCAAGGGTGGTCAAAAATTCAAGGGTGAGTCGTGGGTATGTAACCCCACGGTTTCTGACTGAGGCATCTAGCCCTCCCCTGCGCAAAAGGGTCATGACACCCTCTTCTAGGTTAGTGATGGCAAGGGGGAGGGAGTCTAAAAACTTGGTGGTTAGGAGGGTCCGCCTGTCAAGCTTCTTAAAGGTCTGGGTTTGGGATGGTGTGAGCACACATCCCTTGGTGTGGGCGGAGGATCGTCCTTGAGCCGTGCGAGGTGCCGGCGGTGGTGGTGAATGGTCATGGTGGACTTCCCTCCTTGGAGGGGAGGAGTCATCACCATGGGGTCGAGAAGACGACCCTTCACCCGCTTGGCGAGCACGTTTGGACTTGGATCGGACAAATTCATGATTATAACACAAATGCAAGGTCAATCAACAACCAAAAACCAACACCACAATTCAACCAACACCAAATTGAACCAACAAACCTTAAGCTATAACCTAGGACAATCAATTGACACAAATTCAACAATTAAGATGCACAAATCCTAGATTAACAAGCAAGGACCACAAAAAACCACAATTTCTACTCAAAATAAAGCCTCAAAAAGAAAATGGAAGAGAATTATACCTTAGGATCCTTAGGATGAAGGAAATCCTTAGAGATGAGAGAACAAGAACACACTTGAAGATCTAGAGTCCTTGGATGGTGCAAATGAACCACTTGACTTGGAGCTTGAGAAGGAAAATTTGAAACCCTTGGATGATGGTGAAGGAATTTGAAGATGATGATGAGAGAATGGGAGATGAGAGGATAAGATGATGTGAAATGAAGTGGGGAAATTGGGTTAAAAAGGAGAAGAAAAGGATAGGGTTTCGGATTTCGTATGGAAAAGCCTGCTGATCTGAAATACCGCAGAGCGACGCGCGGCGCATATGGGTGCGACGAGTCGTCGCTACCCTTCGACATTTCTCAGAAATTCTTCGAAAACATGCGACGATCGTCGCTTAGGGAGCGCCGAGTCGTCGCTCAGCTACGACATTTGCACCTTTTGTTCCAATAATACGCGACGATCGTCGCTTGGTGGGCGACGACTCGTCGCTCGCCTACGACATTGCTCCTTAATTCTTTTCGTGTTTTGGCTCCTTTTTCCACCTTTTTTTTTTCTTCTTTTTTTTTTCATTACCTACACATGTAACAAACGTGAAAAAGCACAAAAAACGAGAAAATTATAAAAATTATTAAAATCTAAACTACGAAAACACGGGTTGCCTCCCGCAAGCGCTTTGTTTAACGTCGTTAGCTCGACGTGATTCACCCCCTTCAGACGGGTTCCACATCGTTGCAAAGGAAGAGATTCCTTTCAACATGTAAATTAGATCGCATATCTTTTGGGTATTGCACCCATTGAGTTTCCTTTCCTTTAAAGTTCAAATTGTTGTCCCCCGCAAGCTTTTTCTTTTTCTTTCTCGCTTTCTTTTGAGGTTCATTCTTGCGAGTGTCGTGGGGGACAACCTCGGTAACCTGTTCAGACAAAAACTTATCACAAACTACCTTGGGAGGTGTAGAACTCTCCCGTATCACTTCATGCACTTCTTGCACTAGCTTTCCTCCCTGCAATTCAGTAACCTGCACAAATACATCATCTTGCAATAGTTCATGGGTTAGATCAAACTCCTCGTCACACGTACCTCCCCAACTCTGCACTTCCTCACGTCCCCCGGTGCCTTCAAGGAAGGCCTCTAAAGCATCAAGGTCCGCGTCCTCCTTACACTTAGTATCAACGCTACACACCGAATTCGCAGAGGCATGACAAGTAGGGGAACGATCAATATTAAACTCATAATTAGCATCCCCTATGTCCATCACAATCTTGCCTCTAACAACATCCACAACTGTCCTACAAGTTGCTAAACACGGTCTTCCTAAGATGATCGGGGTCGTATGGTCTTCAGGTATATCAACAATTAAAAAATCACACGGAACCACAGATCGACCAATACCTACCGACACATCTTTCAAAATCCCCCTAGGGTGAATAATACTACGGTCGGCAAGTTGTAACTTACCCTCATGGGGGAACAGTTTACCCAGATTTCCTAACCTCTTATACAACGAGTAGGGCATTAGACTCACACCAGCACCTAGATCACATAAAGCCTTGTCTATTGAAACACCCCCAATTGTGACAGGAATATTGAAGTTCCCGGGGTCTCCTAGCTTAGGAACAGTGATAGTCTCACCCCCATGCTTGTCGGACAATGAGTCCTTAAACATTTTAGGAACTTTGGGAGCTTGGGCTAGCAGGTCAAGAAAAGACGACTCTAAAGAGTTGTCTTTGAGTAACTGGAAGAATTTCCCGTACTTCTTCTCAAGTTTAGCCTGGGCTAACCTTTGAGGGAAAGGGAGATAGTCGATTTTGATGTCAGTTACTTTAACCTTTTTCTCATTGTCGCGGTCACATTTCTTTTCAGCACTGTCAGAACAAACAACATCAGTATTAACTTGCATAATTGGCTTTGCAGGAGGCACTTCCTGAATAGGAGGGCCGGCCAATTCATTACCTTTTACCTCGATTATTGCGTTAATCTGATTGGGCTCCTTGTTTTTGGGCTCTGGTTGGCTCGGGAGTTGGTTGGGGGCCCGAGTATTGAGCTGCTATGCTATTTGAGCCAGTTGCGCCTCCAAAAATTTCATGTGGGTAACGGTGTTCTGAATATGACTCCGCACAACGCCTTTCAACTCATCGACCTCAGTCCTAAGGTTAGGTTGAGGGGGTTGAGTATATTGCTTGTACGGAGGCGGATGCTGAAATGGAGCTTGGACATGCTGCGGGTTTAGCACATTGGTGCTAGTGTAGGACAGATTCGGGTGCTTATAGCCTGCATTGTAACGGTTAGCTTGTGGGTCTCCAGGAGGCTTACTGTATAAAGCGTTCACCTCCTCGTAAGCTTGGGGGCAAGCGCTAGAACAGTGACCTGGGGCACCACATGTATCACATATAACAGAAGAACTAGAAGAAGGAGATGGAGAAGAATTTACCATGTTTACCTTAGCCATCTGTTCAGTAAGATGGGCTATCTGTTTGGTGAGAGCTTTGATGGTCTCAGATTCCGCAACATTACCCTGGGCTACTGGACCTCTCTCATTACTCCAAGAGTGGCTATTCTTAGCCATGGTCTCAAAGAGTTTTAAGAGATCCCCTGGGATCTTAGAATCCATATCACCGCCACATGCGGCGTTAATCGACGACTTATGTTCATCAAACAATCCCCCATAGAAGGACTGAGCTAGTAACCAATTGGGTATCTCATGGTGTGGACAACTAATCTGGAGATCCTTAAATCTCTCCCATGCTTCATAGAAAGACTCAAAGGGTTGCTGCTTAAATGTTTGCAGCTGGGTCCGGATTTGGGATGTCTTCCTAGGAGGATAGAATTTGGCTAAGAAGCCATTAGCTAGCGCCTCCCAGGTCGTGTATATACCTGCGGGTTCGGACTTGAGCCAGGACTTGGCTTTATCCTTCAAGCTGAAGGGGAAAAGCCGCATCCTCACCGCCTCCATGGACAAATCTTTGGCGGTGATGGTGTCACATCTCTCTATGAAGTCAGCTATATGGTCGTGTGGACTCTCACTTGGGTGACCGCCGAATTGGTTCCTCTCAATCATTTGAATGAGATGGGGTTTAAGTTCGAAATTCTCGGTCCCAAAGTCTGGTTTAACTATGCAAGGTATGGAAGTTTGGGTGAGCGTGGGCGCACCCATTTGGCCAAAGGATCTATTAGCGTTATGGGCCATGGTGTCTTGTTGCTGCCTAAGACGCCTAAGTCGGTCTGCGTTAAGTCTACGGGCGGTAGCTTCAATCTCGGGGTCGAACCGTTCGAGAGAGCGAGCTCGCCTGGGCATTCAGAGACAAAGGGGCCAAAGGTTTGGGGACAACAAGCAACAGTCTAAGCAAATCAACAAACAAAACAAAAAAGGAATTATGGTCGCCTCCCCGGCAACGGCGCCAAAAACTTGATGTGCAAATTTTAATTTACCGCAAGCGCACGGTGTACGCGTAGTGCGGGTCGAACACAAGGAGGCTAACTAATTCCGAATTGTATGTTTATGACGAGCTAAGACAAGGTTTAAACAAATAAAATGAGATGATGTTCTAATTCTAAGATGCAAGTAACTAAGACAATACTAAAAATGCGGTATAACAATGATATGAAAAACACTAGGGCGTCGGGTATCACCCAATTCTAACATGGAATTCAATTAATTTCATGATTGTATGAAATTGAGCCATAAGTGTGAGAGAACGTGATCTAATTAGTCTCAAGCTTCCACTCTATTGACTAATATCGATTTAAGACCAACTAGCATTAATCCTCAAACTTCCGTTCTATTGGCTAATACTAGAAGGAATTTAACTTAAATATATCTCAATCCTAAGTTAAACCGATTCTCAAACTTCCGTTCTATTGAAAAGGCTAACAAAGATATTTAAATCAAGACTCATTAAGCGTAGGTTCAATCATCGACTCAAATCGCACACAATCAATCAATAAAATATCAATCCATGCTTCGAATTAGGGATTTCACCCTAACCCTAGATAAAGAAACTACTCACTACTCATGATCATATAAAACATGCAACAAACAACAAATAATGATATAAAAAGCAATAACGAAACAACAAAACTTACAGAACTAGAATATAGCATAAACTGAAAGTGCGGAATTCGAATTCTACAAAGGTTCTTCAATGGGTGCTTGAATGAAAACTAAAAACTACCCTAAGAAAAAGTTACAGGAAAGTAAAATGAAACTAAAATCTGATTTTCTACACGAAAAATAACTGCCACTATATAAAGTGGTTCCAAAAATTAGAAGAAAACCGCTATGAAACTGCCCGGTTTGAAAGAGGCGACGACCGGCGCTTTATAGAGCGACGATCGTCGCTCATCTGGAGGAAAGTCGCTGCTGCTTTGGATGATAGGCGACGAGCGGCGCAAGGTGAGCGACGACTCGTCGCTTGCCTACGACATGGCAATAAATAATGCTGAATAATGTGCGACGAGCGGTGCACCTTTAAGATGGGTCGTCGCTTGGCCTTTTGATGCACTTTTCTTCACTTTTCTTGCCTTCTCCTCATCGGGACTAGCTTGTGGCTCGGTCTCTTCACGTGACAAGGGGTCTTAGGCTATTTCTCCAAGCCTTCACCCTCCTATAACTCCGAAATGTACCTAAAAACTCCGATTTTGCCTCAAAAATCACATAAAACATGGAATTGACCTCAAGAGACAAAATGTACACAAAACACTACAAATGTACCTAAAAACCCACTAAAACTACAAATAAGGAGCGTAAAATGAACACGGATAAGTGCAAATAATTGCACTTATCAAACTCCCCCATGCTTAGCCTTTGCTCGTCCTCGAGCAAATCAAGGTGAAAATACAAGTTAAACAAGGCCAAGACACGGTCTCCAAATCCTAAACTACTTCTTATGCCTCCCTTCCTAAACGCCTCTAATACCCGGTGTTTGCCAAGGGTCCAAATCATTCATACCACTTAACCCCTTCACTTGGCTAACACAACACACAAAGACAAATGATAGACATGGAAGATCAAATGACATCAAGACATCAAAAAGCAAAATCCCTACTCTTCAACCTCCTTATAGCTCCAAAAATGAAAGTGAGAAATGAAAACAAAAATCTACTACTACTCTCCAATTGTGGCCTACCCAAATTCCTTCCTTATATCTCCCACTTCTTATGTCGCCACTCCAACATACAAACAACAACTATATGTCCAGTTCAGTACATTGAACCAAGGGAACAAGTCTGTGCAAGAATAAATACATGAATGGGAAAGGCTTAGTGTGTTGTGTGATGTGAATGAACCAGAAGACATGAAGGTAGGAAGGTTCATAGCAGGGTTGAGAGAAGAAATCAGAAGGAAGGTAATTTTTACCCCTGACCTTCCCCTCCACTTAGTAGGACATTTAGCTTTAGAAATAGAAAGGAATAAGAAGAAGGGACCACCTAATCACTCTTACACTAGAGCCAGTAGGACATACACACTAAGGACTAGTGTAGGTAATAGTGCACCAAAGAGAGATGCACCTGTGTCAACACTAAAGGATACCTACAATAAGCAACCTGCACCAATTAAGGACCCTAAGGAAGTGGTATACTTCAAGTGCAATGGGAGGGGACACTACAAGAAAGACTGCCCCAATGCAAGAGCATTTACCATGAAGGAGTAGGATGACATTAGGCAGGATACCAGACCCAAGGTGATCTTAGTGTCTAGAAATGGCAAGGAAGAGAAGGTATGGCCTGAAACCAGTAGAGAAGACCCTGATGGCACCTATGTAGTAGGTGATGATGGGACTTTGCAAGAATTTGAAAGGTAAGGTAGTGAATCAGAGGAAGAAGACCCTGAGAGAATATTGCCTGAGGAAGGGGAACATTTCAGTTTCATGTTAAGAAGGAGCTTTCACACATCCACCAAACCCACCAAGTCAGACCAAAGGGAAAACTTGTTTCAGACCAAGTGTAGGATACAAGGGGAACTATATGATTTAATTATTGATGGGGGGAGTGAATCAAACTGTGTCAGCCAAGCCTTAATCAACAGGTTAAAGCTCAAGACCAGACCCCATCCCCATCCCTATAAAATGAGGTGGCTAGATGAAAAGGCTAGTGGACTAGTAAAAAAAACAATGCTTAGTTGATATCACCCTAGGTACTTACATTGATAAGGTGCTATGTGATGTGCTTAATATGGATGCTTGCCACCTACTATTGGGGAGGCCTTGGCAATATGACAAGAGAACCCTTCATGATGGCTACACCAACACATACCCTAACACATAATGGAAAAAAGAAGGAGCTAGTGCCATTGCCACCCCTTAAGACTATCCCACCCAAGAAAAGCCACTCCCCAACCCACCTAATCACTAGGAAGGTTTGTGAGAGTGAGATCAAGGAAAACAGGATAGTATACCTTTTGTTTACCAAGGAAAACACTGAGCTTACACCAATACCAATTGAAGTAAGGGGACTAATCAAACAGTATGAAGATGTGTTTCCCACAAACCTACCCCCTAGACTCCCACCCATAAGGGGTATTGAACATCAGATTGACTTAGTGTCAGGAGCAAGCTTGCCTAACAAGCCTGCCTACAGGACTAACCCCTTTGAGACCCAGGAACTGCAGAGACAAGTGGAAGAGCTAATGCAAAGAGGGTATGTGAGGGAGAGCCTAAGTCCCTGTGCAGTACCTACGTTGCTTGTGCCTAAAAAGGATGGCACATGGAGGATGTGCATAGACAGCAGAAGTGTGAACAACATCATTGTGAAATATAGGTTCCCCATACCTAGAATAGATGACCTTTTAGATGAGTTAGCTGGTTCACAAGGGTTCAGCAAGGTGGACCTTAGGAGTGGATATCACTAGATCAGAATGAGGGAGGGGGATTAGTGGAAGACTGCATTTAAGATCAAGCATGGTCTGTATGAGTGGCTTGTAATGCCTTTTGGACTAACAGGAGCACCCAGCACCTTCATGAGGATTATGAATGAGGTGTTAAGACCATTCCTAGGTAAATTTGTGGTAGTTTACCTTGATGACATACTCATTTACAGCAAAGGGTTAACTGAGCACCTAGACCACTTAAAGCAATTGTTTGAGGTCTTGAGAGAACAAAGATTGTATGCTAAGCTAGAAAAGTGTAGCTTCTTACTGCCTGAGGTTAGTTTTTTGGGCTACATCATAGGAAAGGAGGGCATCAAAGTGGACCCTAGCAAGGTTAAGGCCATACAGGACTGGCCTACACCCACCACTATCACCCAAGTCAGGTCTTTTCATGGCCTGACTTCTTTCTATAGGAGGTTTATAAAGAATTTTAGTAGTGTGATGGCTCCTGTCACTGAGTGTACAAAGAAAGGGAAGTTTGAGTGGACCCCAGCTGCACAAAAAAGCATTTGAGACTCTTAAGGAGATGATGTGCAAGGCCCCTGTGCTTAAACTCCCTGACTTCACCAAGCCTTTTGAGGTTGAGTGTGATGCCTGTGGAACAGGAATAAGAGCAGTCCTTGTGCAAGAGGGAAGGCCAGTAGCTTTCTTTAGTGAGAAACTCAACCACAGTAGGTTGAATTACTCAACATAAGACAAGGAGTTCTATGCTATCATTAGGGCTCTTGAACACTGGCCCCACTACCTTAGGATACAACCCTTTATGTTATACACAGACCATGAGTCCCTTAAGCACATTAATGGACAACATAAGCTGAGTGGTAAGCATGCAAGATGGGTAGAATTTATGCAGACCTTTGACTTTTCAGCTAAGTACAAGGCAGGAAAAATAAATGTGATTGCTGATGCACTTAGTAGGAAGTATAATTTACTTGGCATCCTAAATGCCAAAATGATAGGTTTTGAGCTCATCAAAGACTAATACCAGCATTGCCTTGACTTCGCAGAGGTGTACCAAGCATGCCAGACTAGACCCCAAGGACTATTTAGTGTACAACAAGGATTTCTGTTTAGGGGCAACCAATTATGCATCCCCAAACTACCTATGAGGAACCTTTTGGTGAAAGAAATACATGAGGGAAGCCTAACAAGTCATTTTGGGATATAAAAGACCCTAGACATGCTTGCTAAACACTTTTATTGGCCTAGGATTCTTAGAACAGTAGGCAAACACATCCTGAAGTGTGAGACTTGTTTGAAAGCCAAGGGAGCATTTCACAAGGGAGAATACATTCCCCTCCCTAGTCCCACACAAGCCTTGGGAACACACTAGCATGGACTTTATGATGGCCTTACCTAGGACAAAAAGGGGCAAAGACTCTATCATGGTTGTAGCGGATAGGTTTTCAAAGATGGCTCATTTCATCCCTTGCACAAAAACAGATGATGCACCCCACATAGCAAGACTATACTTCACTGAAATCATGAGGCTACATGGAGTTCCCAAGACCATAGTTTCTGATAGAGATAGTAAATTCATGAGTTATTTCTGGAAAACCTTGTGGAAGCTATTAGGAACCAAACTATTGTTCAGTACAGCACACCATCCTCAAACTGATGGTTAGACTGAAGTCACAAACAGGACCTTGGGAACCTTGCTTAGGGTGTTAGTCAATAAGAATCTAAGGCATTGGGACACAAAGTTATGACATGCTGAATTTGCATATAATAGTACCCCTAGCCATGCAACTAAGCATACCCCATTTGAATGTGTATATGGTGCTAACCCTTTAAAACCTGTATCTCTAATTGATCTGCCTTGCCTTGACAAAAACACAGAAGAATCAGTAGACATGATAGCAAGGATGGATGCAATCCACAAATTGGTGCATGAGAACATAGAGGCAACCAACAGGAAGTACAAGAAAAAAGCTGACAAGCACCTCAAACACAAGCAGCCTATCCAAGAAGGAGACCTGGTCTGGATGCACTTGAGGAAGGAAAGTTTTCCCCAATTGAGGAAGAACAAGCTCATGCCAAGAGCCAAAGTACCTTTCCCTATAAAAAGGATGTTTAGAAATAATGCATATGAGGTCCAGCTACCCATTGAATACAACATATCCCCACTATTCATTATAGGGGATCTGACCCTACACTCAACAGTTGAAGAATTGAGGACAATTCTTCCCCAAGAAGGAGGGGTTGAAACAAATGTTGTTTCAGGCTCCAGCACACCCAAGGCAAACCAAAACCATGAGCTTTTAACTGAATCACAAGCCCAAGACAACATAACACAAGAAAAGGAAAATCCACTTTTTCAGCAGAGGATTTTGACCAAGATCCCTGCACCAAATCCACATGGCGTGAAGGGAGGGAGATCTAGCACTTGGGACACCTCAATTAAAGGGTTAGCCAGCTATACTAACCAAGAACCAGGCCTGAAGACCCCTAAACCCAAGATTGGTACTGAAGAGGACCAGACTGCCAAGGGAAACAAGATACCTGATTTAGCTGACTGCAAGCAGACCTTAGAGCAGGCATTGAGGACAAAGGAAGAGCCCTTGGACCCAACCAAGGGTGAATATGGAAATTCTGCACATGGATCTAGAAGCCAAAGCCCCAGGACCATGCTGATAATCCACCTGGAAGGCTACAGCCAAATTTCTGTCAGCCATCTCACCTAGCCTGGTATGGTGAGATTGCATCTCAGGCCTATTGAACCATTAACAGGCCAAAGAAACATCTAGGGAGTACCAAGATTCAACCACCATCCTGGGCTGGATGATTAAGAGGCGCAACAAGTCTACGCAGCCACACCAAGCAGCCCTAGTCTCCAGTCAGTTCAGGCCAGTCTTGATTTCAAGGCTGACTGTCTAGGCACTTAGGGAATTCTGTTTGAAGGCATTAGGGAGGGTTTAACCAGGAGTTAAGGCACCTCACTTGTCTAATGCAACCCCAAGGTTCCATCCTAGCCTTGGTTTTGTATCAAGTCCTTAGTAGATTAGGGGATTGGTTGGCCTTGAGTATCCCAAAACTCAAAGCCTTCAATTAAGAAACAGTCGAACAACTTTTGTTCAACAAAATTTGGATTGGTTGTGTCTTTTGATCAAATTTGGGTGTGTTTCCTTGCCAAGAAAGGAAAGAGCAAGGGCTGGCTGCCTTCCTTGGCCTATATTGAAGACCCTCCCACCCAGATTTGTTCCATCATCTCTTCAAGATTGACTGGAACTCAAGAGAGGAGTATAGAGCCATTTCAATTGGTATAGTGGAACTAACCAAAGGGTGACAGTGGCTGTTTTAGAAACCAAGAATTAGTTTCTTGGGTTTTGGTGTGCATCTTTTTATTAAGAAGACTCAATCACTCTCCTTGCAATTGAGCCGGTTGATTATGTGCAAGATCGTGAATCCGGAGGACCCGATCTTGGTGCCAATAATTCATTATTTATTTTTTTTCAATTGTGAAATATTTATCATTTGCTTTGTGAATGTTGGCTTGAATGAATTTATGTAGTTTCTACATATCCTTTGCTTCCTTGTATACCAAGGCTCAATCCCACTTGTTGCAAACCACTAGTTGAATCTTGGAGTGATTGTTGTACATACTGGAACATGAGAAGGGGTGTTGATGCCCTCAATGTTGCACACAATGACTGCCTCAGCCTAAGGCCTGTCACAAGAATCCCACCAGTGGACAAAATACAATTAAGAACCCGACTCTTGATTTTCAGGGCCTGAAACAATGTCACCTAAGAGGCTTCACTCACTCTGAAAGGATGGACACTCAATCTCACATAAACCATGCTTCACTCACCAGAATCTTTATGAGGATTTCCTTGGATTTGCTTCACTCACAAACCAAGAGGAGAATAGGAATGCTTCACTCACAAACCAAGAGGAGAATAGGGAATGCTTCACTCACACTCTCAAACAATTAAACAATGTTTAAAGAAAAAACTGATGAAATTTGAATTATGATCAAAAACTAAGTTTTACAATACATGAGGCCCCCTATATATAGGACTCTCAGAACCTAATAACGACTATCTTGGCTTTAACTAACATTTTATTCCCTAAGAAGCCACGTTCAAGAACATGTTCACAATTTGAAACAAAAATAAAACTCAAAATAAGCCTAGTAGTTTTGCTCTACTAATTCTGTTGACCAGCCCACCTTCAATCAAGGTCCTCTAGGATCAATGTGAATGATCAAGGTGGTCCTGTGATGCAAAACCAAAGGCTTTATGTAATCTTGGTGATGCAAGGATAATGGAAACTCCCTTGATTGGCCTTGTAAACTCCATAGATTCTCACTAGAATAATCAAATAGACCCCTAGTAAGCACAATCAGATTCAAGAAGTACTTTCTTGAACAAGTGATGATATTGACTGTTGGACTTGGTTCCTTCTCCCGATTCCTTTAGGAATCCTTACACAAACAAGGTTTATTTCCCTTATTTGAGTAGTTCGTGAAGGCTCAGAGTTGTTTCACAACTCTTACACTCGAAAACAAGGTGTTCCACACCTTTGAGAAGTCTTGCCCACACAAGACTTGAAAAAAACTAAGAAGAAATAATTTTCTGAATTACCTCTTGTATTAAGGAACTAAAACTTAGTTTTTACATAAGAGAGCCTACCTTTATATAGGCCTCTCAACCTACATAACGGTCATAAAGACCAAGTATGTCTATAGGCCTCACGTGCCTTACATGTGCAACTTAAAAAAACAAAACAGAAGCTAAAACTAGTTAAGTCCTATCTCTCATGAAAAATGTCTGTGAACCAAGTCCATAGGTTCAGGAGCTGTAGAAGCCCAAGACACAGTCCAGGACACAGAGCAAAGAACAGATGATTATTTAGGCAAAACACTAGCACCAAATCCAAGTGTGTTGAAGCAAGCTAGTTATGAGGGCATGGATGGGTCTATAAACCACCTAACTTCATTATCAAATCAAGAAAAGTGCAACGAAAGCCCTAAAAGCCAAGATACAACACCAAGAACCCAAACAGTCAGGCAACAGGACATCTTAGAACAACATGTGTGCCCGCAGACCTTGGTGCACACCTAGAGACCATGTCTGGATAGTCTAAGCCTGGAGAAGGGTGAAAATGTCATCTTTTTACATAGACCATGCTACTTTGGAAGCAAGACTTCACTACACTTCAACATGGAAGCATAGGGGACCTTCAGAAAGTAGCCTGCCACACAAATAAGAGAAGCTTTAGGTTTCCGTTGTTTAGGCCCCTTTTGTTTTGTTTTTTTAATAACCACATGGCTAAACACGTGTCTCCTTAGGAAGTCTCAATAAAAGGTTGTAATTAGTAATATAGCCGTTATAGTGGTGAGATCAAAGCCTATACATAGAGGCTCTCTTGTACAAACAAATCAGATTTCAGTTTTCATAATTTCAAAACATTTTTAGATTTTCTTGCTTTGTGTTTTCCCTTGAATGTGTATAAGCATTCACCAATCTTGATTAGTACAAGATTGTTGCCTTGCATAACTGAGAATAGTCCTTGGTTGTGATAAGGGAATTGGTTGCCTTGGATACTCAAAATCCAGGTCAGTCCATTCAAGAAACACCCCAATAGTGTGTTCTGATTTGAATCAAGAGCACACCTAAGGTGATTGTTTTTGGGAATTTTGGCTGAATAATCTTGAGGGTTGAAGGCTTGACCTTCAAGACTGCATTGTGTTGAAGAATTCCACCCCAATTACAGTCCAGTCTGGTAGCCTTCCTTCACCAGCTTTCCAAGTGATCCTCATTAACAATTAGAACGGAACTAGGCCCTTTACTGTTAGGTCCATATAGTAAGATTTCGTTTCTACCCTAGTTTATCTCTAGTTGTTCCAGCTTTGAGCTCAAGGTGTTGCACAAGGTCAGCTGGTTGGTAGGTTATCTTGTATCTCTGAATTTGTAGTATGTATGTCTGTTTGGGCTCTTCATGGGTTCTCCTGTTAATGATATGGTCATAGTCGTAGCTGCTCCTACTACAACAGCAACATCTTCTAAGAAACAAAAAGGGCGAGGTCCTACGAAAAACCTCAAAGTCACAGAGCCTATGTACCTCGAATACAATGCGTTGGGTCAACCGTGTGGAAAGTGGCGTAAGGAATATGGAAAACAAGTGGGTCTATGTGTTCGCTAGATTTCCATATTGCACGCATGGCACGAGGTTCCAGAGGGTTTGAAGAACTCATTATGGGATGATACGATGGTAATAAGCAACTTTAGTTAATTATTAATTTACTTTCATTTTAAAATTAATTGAATTGACATTAATTATTAATTATATTTTTCTTTTGTAGAATGTTTTTCACATTAATTATTAATTAATTGAATTGACATTAATTATTAATTAATTTACTTTCATTTTAAAATTAATTGAATTGACATTAATTATTAATTATATTTTTCATTTTAAAATTAATTGAATTGATTTTTGGCATTTTCGAGCGTAAAATAGCTTAAATTTGGTTTGTTATGCATGAAACTTGGCACACAACACTATTTGGTGTATATTATTGTGTTGAAGTTGTTAGAATCGAAAATAATTATCATATGCTTGAAATTAAGGGTTAAGTTGCGTTTTTAACGGTTTTGAAAGATTTTTGGCACTTTCGCACTTAAAATAGCTTAAACTTGGTTTGTTATGGACGAAACTTGGCACACAACACTATTTGGTATATATTATTGTGTTGAAGTTGTTAGAATCGAAAATAATTGTCATATGCTTGAAATTAAGTGTTAAGTTGCGTTTTTAATGGTTTTGAAGCGTTTTTAATTTGGCACTAACATATATAATATTTTTTTCTTAGTGTTTTCAACAAAAATATAGCATTCATTGTGGCTACTACGTTATTAAATTTATGGATGATATCATAGAAGCCGTGAAGAAAGTCGGGGTACAAAGTATTGATTCCGTAAGTATTTAATTAGTTATTATGTTTTTTAAATTATTTATTTTAATATATTATATGTACTAACTTTTTAATAATTATTTATTTTAATACGTAGATTATATACAACACTCCAAGGGAAACACGGGAATTGACGGATATGGAATTACGCGAAGTCAAAGACAAAGTGACCGTGTTTATTTCTAATTTATTATGTTGGTAGATTATATGTAATTCGTATAGTATTTATTGTTAGGTGTATGCACATTACAATTAAATTATTTATGTATATTATATACTTCATATCATAATTTGGTGATAATTAATGCTGATTATCGATGGGTGATTATTGTTAAATATTTATATTTTATAACTAGGATAATATATACAAATATAATTAAAACAAAAAAAATTAAAAAAACATCACATTGGCAGCGGTTTTGGGCCTGTCCGCAGCCAATAATGTGATCCAATATTGGCTTCTCTCAAAACACATAATTGGCTGCGGACAGGCCTAAAACCGCAGCCAATGAGTATAATTCTTGCTGCATTTTTTAACCGCAGCCATTGTTTTTTATTTTTACCTACTACCACAAGGGCTTGGGTCCAAAACCGCAGCCTATAGTGGCATAAAAACAGCAGCCAATAGGCTTTTTTCCACTAGTGGTACTTCCTTCGATTGTGTTTCTTTAATTAATCCCAAGTGTTTACTCTACCCCTACCTTCCCTTGCTTTCATTCTTTGCACTCCTTCTAACCAAGTAGAGCAATCTTGCTCATCTTAATCTTTGCTAGTTTTAATTGGTTTTCTTGTGGGGTTTCCTTGTATTCAAAATACTGATCCTTTCTAGCCTCCCAATCTAAATAGAGTTCAGGTTCATGTGAATGTCCATCAAATTCAGGATTGTCAATCTTCATGGTCCTATCTTCTTGATTCCTAAAGTTAAGATGTGGCAAAAGTCTCTCAGCTTGGTTGTTGTGAAACAATGTCGCATTGGCTAATCCCTGCACAAGCCTTTGTACAGTTTCCTCTAAGGCCTCAAATCTTTTATCTATATCTATGTTTTTAATGCACAGAAACAAGATACAACACCACAAAATATCACACTTAGACAGAATAAATTTCACAATTAGTTATTCAAGAATTGAAATCTAGTGCACTGTGGTGTGTTTGCGTCTGAAATGAATATTTTCTTTATAATAAAGAAAAAAAAAAGAAAAATAGGAGTAAATTTTATGAGAAATCACTCCCTTATTGTTGGAGACTCAATGTTCTTGAATGCCCTTATCTTGGTTGGTGCAGTTCTTCCTTTATTAGAACACAGAACAATGTGCAGTCCTTTTTTCTTGATTTTCCTTTTTTGTGTGCAACCTTGCCCTCTTCATGACAGGGCTCTAATACCAAGTTGATGCAAAACCAAAGGCTTTTTGTAATCTTGGTGATGCAAGGATAATAGAAACTCCCCTTTTTGGCCTTGTAAACTCCACGGAAACTCACTAGGAGAGTCAAATAGACCCCAAGTAAGCACAATCAGATTTAAGAAGTGCTTTCTTGAACAAGTGATGATATTGACTGTTGGACTTGGTTCCTTCTCCAAATTCCTTCAGAAATCCTTACACAGACAAGGTTTCTCTCCCTTATTTGAGTAGTTCTTGAAGGTTTAGAGTTGTTCCACAACTCTTACAATCCAAAACAAGGTGTTCCACACCTTGGAGAAGTCTTGCACTGAAACAAATGTTGTTTCAGGCTCTAGCCCACCCAAGGCAAACAAAAACCATGAGCTTTCAACTGAATCACAAGCCCAAGACAACAAAAGACAAGAAAAGGGAAATCCACTTTTTCAGTAGAGGATTTTCACCAATACCCCTACACCCAATCCACATGGTGTGAAGGGAGGGAGATCTAGCACTTGGGACACCTCAATTAAAGGGTTAGCCAGCTACACTAACCAAGAAACAGGCCTGAAGACCCCTAAACCCAAAGATAGGGCCTCAAGAGAGACTGCCAGGGGAGATAGGACACCTGATTTAGCTGACTGCCAGCAGTCCTTAGAGTAGGCATTGAGGACAAAGGAAGAGCCCTTGGACCCAACCGAGGGTGAATATGGAAATTCTCCACATGGACCTAGAAGCCAAGGCCCCAGGACCATGCTGATAATCCACCTGGAAGGCTACAACCAAGCCTGATGGAAGGCTGGTCAACAGATCATTACTTAGGCTTTTTTGTATTTTTTAGTCTAAGTCTTTAGAATTTTCAGATGCGTTACACATTTTGAACAAAAATCAATAAAGAGGATTTTCAGAATTTTGTCCTTCATTGCTTGAAGTTGTGTGTGCAACTTCACCCCCACTTGGGAGATCAAAGAGGCTGTGGAACAGCTTTGATCGTCAAAGTCCTTCATAAACAAAGGGAGAAAACTTTGTTTGTGACTCAAGGGATTGCAAATTTGCAGGCTTGGGAGCAGGAACCAAGTTTCAATCATATGTTCATCAGAATTTCAAGAACCTTATTCTTGAAATTTCTATCGGCCATCTCACTTAGCCTTGTATGGTGAAATTGCATCTCAGGCCTATTGAACCATTAAGAGGCACAACAAGTCTACACAGCCACACCAAGCAGCCCCAGTCACCAGTCAGCCAGTCTTGATTTCAAGGCTGACTGTCTAGGCACCTACGGGATTCTGTTTGAAGGCATTAAGGAGGGTTTAACCAGAAATTAAGGTACCTCACTTGTCCATTGCAACCCCAAGATTCCATCCTAGCCTTGGGTTTGTATCATGCACACACAAGACCGGAAAAAAAACTAAGACATAATATTTTTCTGAATTACCTCTTGTATTAACGAACTAAAATTGAGTTTTTACATAAGGGAGCCTTCCTTTATATAGGCCTCTCAACCTACATAACGATCATTAAGACAAGGTATGTCTATAGTCCTCACGTGCCTTACATGTGCAACTTAAAAAACAAAAAAAACAGAAGCTAAAACTAGTTAAGTCATATTTCTGATGAAATCTGTCTGGCGGCCTTCCTTCACCAGCTTTTCTAGTGATCCTCATGAACAATTATGAGGGTCCTAGGCCCTTGACTGTTAGGTACTTGTAGTAAGATTCCATTTCTAACCTTGTCTAGCTCTCGTTGTTCCAAGTCTAAGCTCAGGGTGTTGCACAAGGTAAGCTGGTTGCCTCTCTTAAATGGTGTAACTTGGTATTAGAGCATAGGCTACACGAAGAACAGACTCAACCAAGAAGAAGGCAAGGAGGAGTACATCAGAAGACCAATCACAAAACCTGGTGCAGGACATGGAACAAGAAGATTCTCTGGTGAGGATTTTTGTTTTCCAAATTGTGTTAGAGGGTAAAATAACTAAAAAAATCAGTTACTTGTCTTTATAATCTCTCTTGTGCAGATTGGAGTTATAGCTAGAGTTGGATTACCATTGTTTTTGTATGATTAATGCCTTTTGTTAAA
This sequence comes from Amaranthus palmeri, assembly GCA_019776075.1. NCBI lineage: Eukaryota > Viridiplantae > Streptophyta > Magnoliopsida > Caryophyllales > Amaranthaceae > Amaranthus > Amaranthus palmeri. The sequence goes on from JAAKBH010000846.1 coordinate 25,496, forward strand.
GGTTAGGTGGTTAATATCGTGCATGTACAAAACAATATTACATGTACATGTAAGGTTATGAACATTGTGTTGATCCTTAGATGTGTTCCGTATGTAAGACAAGCCCACACAAAATACATCTAAAGATCAGCATAATGCTCATGAAATTTCTTTCTGTATATTGTTGTTTTGTTGATCTTGAGATTGTATTACTTGTAGAAGAGTCAATTAAGTATTGTTAGTTGTAATAGAATGTGGATTGGTGAAGGTATTTTTTGTTGTTATCTCTGGAAATTGTAAGAAGAAATTGAGAGTTAATGAGGAATTTTAAGAGATTGTAGTGGAGCAATAGATGCCTTGATCGAGGCATCAAAGTGTAGTGCATTTACCTTGTTCGAGCAAGTTCATAAAAGGAAGACAGAAGTTTCCTTGCACGGTGCTCAAACGAGCACTTCCCTCATCAGAAATAAGTAGCTCAATGGTAGCAGATCAGGAGGAGTCCGAACCCTATGCTCGAATGAGCAGATTATGCTCGAACGAGTCTGCTAGAAAGAGCGGTTCTCGAGCAGTTACATTGGATTCTGTTGTGGACTGATCACTTGCCTTAAAGCTATTACATCCTCATTGATGCCTTGTAATTGTCCGAGTTTAAATAAACTAGACTTTCAAATGTAAATATGAATTTCGAGTTATATATATATATCAAACATTTAAGTTAAAAGGGATTCTAGAACCGACAACGTTCTAGTGACAAAGAAATAAATAAACGACAACTATAATAAATAAGTCAACGGATGTCTTGAAAGTTTACAAACCCGAGAACCTTTTGGCCTCATCAAACCAATTATTGTCTATAAGGTAAAAGTACTTGCGATTGAAAAAATAAATTAACGTTTGTTAGACACATAAAAATAATCAAGTGTATCGGATTGCCCAACTACGGGTTCTAATGTCAAATTATTCCTTGTGCAATCCCACCTGCAATCAACCAGCTAGTTGTCAACAGACTACATCATTGCACGTTCCAAAGAACATAAACAAGTACATGTTAAAGACTTCATACAATGCATTATATAGGTTACATACAAGCAATGAGCTCTTCCTAACATGCAGAGGCTCTAACATTTTTAATTTATATTCGACTTTCCAATTCCCAAACTCATGTCGTTGCCTGTCCTGTTTGGGTCGCAAAAGTGTTACCAAAATTTGGAGGAATACACATGGGAGAGCTAATCCCAAGGGAACCACCAACCTAAGACGTTGCCCATCCTATTCAGGTCGTCAAAAGTAAAGTATGCATAACCTTGTGGTGACCGACTGACCGTAATGATCCACATCTGCTATGGGAACGAATAATAATAATTCCAAATCCAACGTAACAACCCCTATAGAGATAATAAACACAATCATCCTCGATTTCCAAGTTAAACTCCTTTCAAATTATTTGAGGTGTCTAAGCTTTAAGTGATATACAACATCACATCACAAAATGAATACAACATTACTTTACATAACCAATTACAAAATTATCATCTAAGCGTTTACCTTAGTAGTACGACAATCCAACACCATCACCTCACGTAGGGTATCTCAAATCTTATGAATCGATGTCCTAAATACAAATAGACATACCAAAAACACGTATTAGTAAGTGTTCACACATCGAATCCACTCTATTCCATCAAGGCATAACTATACTTCATAACATTAAATGATTAAATCATAAAACCCAATATTTTTTAATTTTAAAAAACAACTGGTAACTTTATAGCCCTTTTTAGAAATTTTAAAAGAAAATTTTATTTGAAAGGTTCGAACTTTGCCTCATTTTCTTCTAAAGATTCGAACTTTCATTTATCTTTGAAAGGTTCGAACTTTAGGGGTCATCCGCATCTAAAGGTGTAGCAGGTTTTGGTAACCTGGAACAACAGGTTACCTTCATCTTCTTTAAGCTCATATTAATGGTTTGTTCGTTACTCTTCATCAATGGCTTCCAACCCAGAAGAGCAAGTTCACATCACTAAGCTTACATCACTAAAAATCCCCAATATAAGAACTTAATGGTATTTATTTTGTTTAGAATCAATTTTTCCTACGTTTTATCCCTTTTTAGAACTTATTTTAAAGGCTTGACCTTCATCTTCTTTTTCATCCCTCTCCATCATCTTCATCTTCTTCACCAATTGAAGAAAATACCCCATTGAAGAACTTAAGAAAAATCTATAAAATACCCAATTGAAGAAAGATGGTGGTGAATGACGAGTGAGCAGCAGATCTAAGATTTAATTGGAGCAACAAGAATGAGTTTGTACTAAATGTTGTACAAACCCATAAATTGTAGTTTTTATTAATGGAGTCACAGATTTGCATGATTTGGGTATTAGGGAAGAAGCCCGGATCCAGGACGGAATAAGTGAGTCGAGACTCGAGAATGGCGATTTGAGGGTAATTTCACCCTAAGTTGCCACCTACTCACTGAATTTTGCTCAAAGTGATTTTCAAAGGACCAAATTTTCTTCCTATCTCGATTCACTAACATTTTATTACTACAAACCAAGAAAATATCCAATTTTAGATCTCTGGGTTTGTACTAATTTCTGGGTTTTTATGGGTTAATTTTGGGTTAATTATGGGTTTTTTGGGGTTGATTTTGGGTATGATTTTTGGTTAATTTTGAGTTGATTATGATAATAATTTTTCAAAAATTAGTACAAACACAGAAATTAGTGAGAGATTGAAGATGATGATGATGATGATGATGATGATGATGATGATGATGATGATGATGATGAAGATGAAGGTGAAAAAAATGAAGAAATGGTGAAGAAGATGAAGATGAAGATGAAGAAGTAAACAAGTTTACCTTTTCATCCGGTTACAGGTCATCCGAACCTTTAGATGCGGATGACCCCCAAAGTTCGCACCTTTCTACGACAAAAGAAAGCTCGAACCTTTAGAAGCAAATGAGGCAAAGTTCGAATCTTTCAAATCAAATTTTCCAATTTTAAAACTTTCAACTTAAAAATTCGACTTCACCGCTGCGTCCGGAAGGAATCTATTACCTTGAGTACCAAATTTCATGATTTTTAACGCCTGTACACAATTTTTAATTATTTTTTGCGTTTAAGCGACTTTTAATTAAATCGACAGTGAAACAATGAGCGAAACGCACCCGAACCATAAAGGCATAAGGCACCCGTCCCGAGACAGACCGAAACTATTATTAGTTTTTTTCTTTTATTAATTCTTTTAATCTCATTCCTCAACTCAACAGATATCAACCACGATACAAAAACCGTAACACAACAACATAACCTATCAACCTTTTACCAAAATTATTAAATTGACCAAAATTTAATTTTATTAAAAAGACATAAAATATATAAATCTAACTCCATTTTTATATTCTCATTTAAAAATTCATTTTTCATACTAACATATATACATATCAACCAAAATCCTTAGAAAACAAACACATCTAAATTGTTTCAATGATCATTATCAATCTTATATCTTATAAAACATTAAACTGGTTTTCTAAATCAACCCATTACACATTTTCTTTTAAATTTCTACTCATGAAACAAAAAACAATCTATAAATTAGTGACATACACACATAATCTTATTATCATATAAAATCATGAAGCAAAATATAAAGAGTTTTTCAAATAACATGTTTTCATCACTAATCTATTTCTTTTTATGTATTTTTAATAAAAAGTATGAACATGTTCCTTTAAACAAATTAAGAATTTGTTAAAGATTTGTGAATTATAAAGACTTACCAATCAAAGATTAAAATGCTTGAATCAAGACACTTAAACATCCAAAACCAAGCCTTAAATTTTTTTTTTTCTTTTTCTCTCTTTGTCAAACTGAAATGGAGGAAATTGAGCAAAAATTGATCGGATTGTGGTTCTAAATTAGGCATCCATATGTAAGAGTTGAGGCATGATTAAGAAAGGGATTAATTCACAAGGTTTTATGTCCCCATGAATGGCATTAAGGGGATGATTTACATCAACGTTATAAAAACCAACCACCCTTTTCCTTTCCCCTTATTATATTTTTTTACCAATAATAATAATAATAATAATAATAATAATAACAATAATAATAATAATAATAATAATAATAATAATAATAATAATAATAATAATCTGATTAAATTATTCAATTGATTTGTAAGGCGATAAAAACAGTAACGCGATAAACTTTTTACGCGACGAAACAAGCGCAGTCGCGCACTACGAAAACTTATACGATGACGAGTTAAAATGTACGTGTTTATATATTTTAATCGACTGAATTGTATTAAATAATTATTTATTTGTATGGTATACGAATTAAAATGTACATGTTTATATATTTTAATCGAGAAAAATATATTAAATAATTTTTTATTTATATGGTATATTAACGGGGTGTTACAGGCCTAGTCTTAAGTGTCCTAAGTGTTTATTAATTCTTAGCATTAAGCACGGTGGATTAAATGTAATTTTCCTTTATAAATAAGAGATTTCATATGCTCATCGAACATCCACAAAATAAACCCCAAGCCAAATACTAACCTATATCTCTTCTCAATTGTAATCCTCCATTTGCGATGATATAAGAGATACTACACACCGGAGGACATAGTCTAAATTTGGTGAAACTCGTTGAATCTTTTGTGTCGTTTTACTATATTATTATTTCTTACAAACATCGATTTTATTGTTTGCGTAATTTATTTCGCTCAAGATTTCACACTTTCAATCTTGGTGATATTAGAGATTAAAATACAACGTTTTATCTCTAATATAGCATCGTTTTCACATTCAAAATAAAAAACAATAATAATAATAATAATAATAATAATAATATAATAATAATAATAATAATAATAATAATAATAATAATAATAATAATAATAATAAATTATAATGTTAAATTTTGTACCTGAAACTTTTCGTTGATAAGTCGCAATACTCGTAGGACGAACTTAGCTCGTTTTTTATCCTTTTTCTCGGAGACATTCGGAATATGTCCATCCCTTGGTATCTTTAACCTTATAATTGACACGTATGATTAACTTGATGATATCGTCGGCCACTGACACTGTCAATATAGGATCACTTGAAAGTTTTTTCAAGTCTTCGCCTTCAAATTTAAATCTAATCAATAAAAGTGAATCATGCATGTAAACGTTAGACAAAGTTATCAAGTTTTTGTTTTTGATTTCTTATTGAATAGAAAATAGTTCTATATAGTTTCTTGACTAACTAAAAGTATCATTGTCGATACACATATCATATACTCCATCCGTTCCTTTTTGATGTTTCTATTTAGGTTTTTCACCAAGATTAAGAAAAATGGAATCTTTGGTGGTAGTGGGTATTATTTTAATTATATAGTAGTGGAAAGTAATGATTGTATTGGAAGTTTGAGAGAAAAAATAATTAAATAATAGTATAATGTAATGCTTGTATTGGAAGTATGAGAAAGAAAATAATTAAATAGTAGTGTGAGGTAAGGAAAGTGGGGTTTTAATGTGTAAAAGTGGGATGAAAACTTTTCAAAAATGGAAAGTATTCTAAAGTGGAAAAAATTTTGGAACGGATGGAGTAATCTTTAAAATTGTCTCTACCTTTACTAACTCATATTTTAATTTTTTCGAGCAATTATTAAGATATCTCATCAATATAGTACAATCCATTAGAAATGGAACTGCAGTTTAGTTATTTGAAAAGTTGCAAACGGCAGAGTTAGTTATTTGGGTTAACTATAAACCAATTAAATAGTTTTTCCTAAAGGCGTTCATGGCACGTTTGGCCGTTTAGCAGACTGGATAACACCTAAAAAATCTACCTGCTCATTTTTAAAGCAAGCGTAATTTGCGGGTATGCGGATATTTAATATATAAAAATTTAAAATATAATAAAAATCATATGGTTAAGTTTTAATAACAATTAAAATACAATATGTTATCCAACATACTTAAAATACATAAAAAGCGTCAACATACTCAAATTACATGAATATAAATATTATGTTGGATAATTCAACAAAAGCATTCCATCATAAACTTTATTTTACTACAGAATACGAAGTCTAGGCATATACCTCTTCACTCATAATAAATTAAAAAATTATTAAAATGGGTATAAACTCAAATTACTAACGCCATAGTAGACTAGCAGTACTAGACACTAGTACTAGTTACATAGCAATAAAATTAGTTATATAATAATTAATATATTATACTTGGCGAGCGAGCAGGTATACTCGCGGGCATTTTTTTGGCGTCGCTGCCCGCCCATTCATATTGATTGTCTTGTTAATATTTATATTATATTGTAATTATTATTAGATTGCATATATTTTTCATTATTAGTATCTCTTTTTATTTTACTCCCTCCGTTCTGTTTATAATTTGCAACATTTACTATTTTGGTCATTCGTACTTAATTTGTATCAAATCTATTTTTGAACGATTGTCCCATTTACTTTTTAACACTTCTTGAGATTGAAACCATCTCAAGCAAAAACCGATGCAACGCTCAAACCTAAGCCACCTATCCCGACAAGTCACCAACCAAAACTCATCCCGATAAGTCTTCAACCAAGACCCATCAACATACTCGTTTCCAAGTATAACCACTTATAATGCTCAACTAGCATCACACGTTACTCATAATGCTCCACCTGCATCACAAGCCAACGAGGAAAGATACACCTTGAGGTTGTGCACACCTCCACCAAAGAGCTCCCTTACACCGCCCCTAAGGGCCTATGCTAATAAATCCAGCATAGTAAAGTATCTACAAGGACTGTCAGACCATCCTACCTTCTTTACCTCTATATTCATGTACTACATTCCGAATGGAATCAGACCAAACAGTGCTTTTTCCTGAATATCAAGTACCTGATAAGTAAACACACAATCGTAGTACACAAAAGCTAAACAAGGTTGATCACAAAGATCCATCTCCAAGATCAAGATACAATCAAACTCAGCGAACACAACCCAAGCTTCAACCAATGTAACTAAGCACCTAACATCATTCTCGTACATAATAAACACACAACTGATCTAAGAAAACCGTAGAGAGAAAAAATCTCTACTTGTTAGTAGACCGACATGTAGACCGACTTAGCCTCAAAATGACACTTCTAACATGCACAAAACAAGTACACATCACAACATACTTCTAACACCAAACCATAACTCTAGACATGTAGACCGACTTAGCCTCAAAATGAGGTTATATAACTGAGCTAAGTAACACTATCAGTCTATACAACAATTCCCACACTTTTTTTATATGTAAAGTTACGGCAAACCATTGCGCCCACTCACTATAATCTACAACATGCTCATAAGTTGGAGGTTCAAGTGACTCCACAAAATAGGCTACCAACCTTGCCAATCCCACAAGATTCAATGCATAACCTACCACACTTATAGCAACCAAAACAGCACTCCCTACAACCAACCTATCAGACTTCTCGATAACACATATAGGTTTTTCTTGAAACCTTTAAACTATCCACAGAGATAAAGATAACACCAGAAATCATAGTCAGAGAGATACTTGGGGCAGCATCAACATCATCAATCTGGGGTTGAACAGATGTGGATGAGGGGTTAACCATACTCCACCTCAAACTCGGTACCACTATCAACATTACTAGCTGTAGCAAAATACACGACAGTACACCAAAGCCCTAACAAGACTCCAAACATGAGATAACACGATTTCCTACTAAGCCACACCACACACATACTAGTCACCTCTAATCCCGTGTGTAAACCCCGATCGTACAAACTAATTCAGTATCTACTCAACCACTATAATTCTATGGCCATCTCCTAATTAGCAACCTCCGTTATAATATGATCATCAAGACTTAGCTAGATGGTAGAATGAGCCTTTTCTTCCTTCACTACTAATTGTTCATCAATCCATCAGTCTATAGATCCCGACATAGATGTCGCACTCTTCGGGATCAACGAACGTCAAATCTGCAACTGCTTTTATAACGCCTTGATCTTAATCGGCCATAGCCCAAAGCTATTAGTCCTATTAAATTTCTCTATCCTTATTGTAGAATCTCCTACAATTGTTCCCTTCAAAAACTCTTGCTAGGATTAAACTTGAGCTCTTGATGCCAATTGTTGTGCGATTGCGGAAGCAAAGATCGAAAAACAATAACGGAAAGCAATAAATATTCAAACACACAATAAAGACATCACACCGAGAAATTTAACGTGGTTCACTATCAATGTGATAGCTACATCCACCGGCACCGAGAATAAACTTTCACTATAAACTGGGATATTACAAGATGAACAAAAAGCCACAACAATGTCTCTCCAAGCTTTTTCTATCTTAGTTTTCCTCACTTTGTGTTGCATCCCTAATTCTAATTACAAGAGGCCAAAAGAAATCGTAGATCTACACGCCCCACGTGGAAATTAGGTTAAGAAATACAAAAAAATCGTCAAAAACAAAGAATAACTGGCCAAAACGTGGAAGAAACAACCTTGCCGCAAAAACCGCAGTACTCCACACCCCACATAGATCTACGCGCCCCGCGCAAACGTGGCATGCGCACTGCATTCTGACCAAAATAGCAGAAACTCTGCGCCCCGCGTAATACTCTCCACCCTGTGCATCCGTGCCCTACGTAGTAATTCGTACCCTGCGCAGTTGGATCCATCTCTTTATTCATCTTGAACCCGATCTTAGACTTGGTTCGAGTCACAAAATCCCAACGACCCTTTTGCTACTATCCTTATGTCTTAAGACTACCACACTAGATAACTACACCATGTTGGATGTAACGATTAGCCCAATGAATCCAAGAATCCAATCTAAGTGATGGAGCGCAAGAATCTAGTGGAAACTTTATTATTATTGCATGAAAATGAAAGGATATGATAAAAATTTCTTTAATCTTGGACAGGAATTTCAAAGGGTATACTTACCCTGAAACTCTTGCTTGTCCACTTTCAATCAAAGCGTCACTTACTTTCATCTTGGTAGAAACTTGCTATGTTCTCTCTTTGCTTCACTCACAAATGAAGAATCATAGGTTAGGATAAGCTACCAGCAACTCCCCATCAAAGAGAACTCCTCTATCAAGAAATCTAATTTAGAAAATTTATTATTCAATCATCAAAAGCTTCCTCTATAATACATGCACTCCTCACTTTGTTCTCCCTTGCTATGACTAGTAATGTTGATCTTTTGAACAATTTGTTAGTTATAAATAAGAAGTTAACCACAAATCTAACAAAAGGAGATAAATCTCTCATAACAGACTATGAAGACTTGAAAAATAAAAAAATGACCTCTCATTGAAAATTTATCTTGTGGTTCTGGAGTTCAAACATAATCTTTGGTCTATAACCAAAATCACTTTCTTAGGTGAATTTAAAGAAACGTCATGCAACTCATTGTGTAATTATGAACAATGTAAATGAGAAAATTATGGGATTGGTGACTCTAGAAATGTCTTTTTACTATCTTTGTAATGTCAAGATAAAGAATATGATGAACAACCTAACCATAAACCTGGCCTATAAACTCAAACCTTCCCAATTATGCCAATAATACTAAATTTCATGTCTAACATGGCCATGCAACAACCTCTAAGCTTAGCCAAAATCAATTATGACACCTAGACCTTAGGCTTAGCCACACACCCTACTATAAACAAAAACAAAATAGATTTTTAATCCTCCACTCCCCCTAATATTTGAAATATGCTTGACATGCCCCACGACCAAACTCGCTAAATAACATTAACATTATCTTATCATCCACTCACATGCAGCTAGCCATTTGAACTTATTCATACGACGTATGGAGTCCTTATTAGGTAAAAATGAGGCAAACATATATCATTCCTTACAATTGTTGATGTTATATAAGCTAAGGTCCACTTGGGTAACTATGTTAATGGCTCAAACAATGCCTTATCATTAAATGATGGGTAAACCAAGACACTAAATGACCTAAGGGACATCTTATACCATACCACATGTGCTAATGTAGCACGACAAAATGAAAGTGGTTGAGATTTTAAGTTGATTTAAATAGTTACTTCTTATTGGAGATATTTTGGAAAAAGTGTCACGGTGAGTGAGATTTGTATCTTTATGTTTGGGGAACCTATTTAATTAGATTGGATTTAAGAAAAAGGGACTAGTTATCCACAAATTGAAAAAAAAAGTTGGATAAAATACTTACACTTGATCAATATTGTTCTCATTGTTGAAGTGGATCTTGCCAACAGAGCCTAAGCAAAATTGTAGGCAATCGCTCCAATCAAATTTGGTTTTGTGGTTTATTAGGACTTTGTTGGCTAACTCTGAATTGGGATAAATTACCACCTCTGAATTGTAGGCAGTCGTACCCGTTTTATCAACTTTTTTAAATGTAGTTGTCCAAATGCTGATAGCTGTAACCTCCATCTGTAACAGTATACATTTATTACATCCTACAATAATTGTTGCAAATAATGTATAATATAACCGTAATTCTATTATCCAAACTAACCAAAGTGTCATCTTCAATAGTGCATAAATCGCCTACGTCAAGTGGATGAACCAAATACACAAAAAGGATTCCTTCAAAGAGAGTTTTGAAACTGTTGCCGAATATAAAAGTAGCAGCCAACAATGGTGATGCAACAAGGACAAGTACTTGTGTAGTAGCCAATCCAGTGAGAAGAAGCCACATTAAGAAAGTCACACCTATTAAAATCCAACTGATAATTTTGTTTAAACAACCAGATACTTCCTCTGCACTCCCTAGCGTATTTGCTAGGAACATACATTGATTGTGAGCCCTTTCCTATAAACATTTAGGATCATTTAATGTTAGTTAATCTACCCAAATAACAAATGTTAAAAGACTTCAAAACTCGCAAACCACAATTCAATTTCAATGGTACTTAAAAGGTTAATTGTTTTCTTCAAAATATTGTCCTTTAGTATGCGAAGAGTCAGTGGCTATGTTAAAGCATTAGGAATTAAGCTTTGTTTAGTTAAACTAATTTTTCCTCATTCATCTAATTTTTTTTGATTAACATTGTTTTTTACAAACTTTTACAGAGTAAAATAGATTTGTTACCGATTGATATTGATTTTTACTGATTGAATTTGATTTTTATTGATTATACCTAACTTTTAGTTATAAGTTTTAACTGATTTATACAGTTTAAAACTAATTTTTGATAATTATTATTTATTTTTACTGATTTTAATGATTAAAAATTGTTTTTTTTACTTAATATATATATTTTTTAAAACTGCACACAAACCTATGGAGGTTCCATCCTAAAACTTGATTTTGGTTTTAGGATGGAACCTCTTATTAGGTTTGTGCGCAGACAATTCTGCTCAAGTGTAGGTCTTGTGTACAAGCTGAAATTTTACATGGAATCAAACCTAATGGTTTTCGATCAAGATTCACATAATAGGCGAGTTGGTTGCATATAAATCTGATAAGGTTCCTTCCTAACATAATATGTTAAGCAAATCTCTAATTCTTCCATGTGAGATCATATTTGAGTTATTTTTTTAACATTCCCCTTAATATATGTGAGCTTATTTTTTAATTCGAAGGGAGCATCATTCTTTTCGAACATACACATTATTTTATATGAAAGACCGAGATTTATGTTCTGAGTTGATTGGAAACCGCCGACTCTGATACCATGATAAATATGGGCTTGTACACAAGAGTCTCATAAGAGGAGATTCGATTGCACACAATCCATTTGAGGTTTCCTCCTAAAACCAATTAATTTTAGGATGTAAACTCATCAGGTTTGTGTTCAACTAACTGTACTCTCGTGTGGGTCTTGTGTACAAGCAAAAATCTTATCAAATATTTGAACAACCAAGTTGGTTTATTTGCGTACAATTTTTATAAAGTATTAAACCCATCAATAACACGCTTGAAAATCAAATTAAACATAAAATATATAAAATTATTTTATAACAGTTTAAACAAAAAATAATAACTTGTGTCATAAAAATTAGAAAAAATTGTCGGGAATAATCCATACTTTTAACATTTTCCTGTGAATAACCCCTACTTTTGATTATTCATGAATAATCCGAACTTTGCAATATTTTTGCTAACAACACCCCCTCCTCAAAGTAACCAGGTATAGCATATAAAAGTTTGTTTTGTGATCTGTTTTCTACCTTATATTTGTTGCATTCATGTTCCTAAGGCTTGGGTTAACAATGGAGAAATAGAGGTAACAAAGAGGAAGATGAAGGCAACAACTATAAGGTAGAAAACAGGATCCCAAAACGGACCTTTACCTACTATAACCGGTCACTTTGAAGAGGGGGGGATACTGTGAGCAAAAATATTGCAAAGTTCGGATTATTCATGAATAATCAAAAGTAGGGGTTAGTCACAGGAAAACGTTAAAATTAAGGATTATTCCCGACAATTTTTCTTAAAAATTATAAGGGACTTGGATAAAAATAGTGACAACCTCAATCATATTATAATTAAGCATTGCATTTAAGCAACCATTGATACAAATAACCAAATAATAGTCCTAATAAAAGTATAATATGTTTTAACCATTTCAAAATATCTCATACACTAAATATATAATACTCATTTAATAAATAAAATTAAAATAATTTTATAAATAATTGGAAAAAATAAAATAAAATACTTATGATTTTCTAATACATTAAATGATGTGACATAAAAAGTCTAAAATCAATCAATATATAACCGCATCACTCTCATTACCGCATCAGCATTCCATTACTGTGATCGCAATCGTTAAGCAAGTTGTATCTATTTATATACTTAAAATATATCTCGTTGACTTTATATTATTTTTAATCTCACTAGTTTTTTAAGTATAATAAATAAAACTCATAAAAAAAAAGTGTTAATTCAAGGGGATAAAAGCTATTTGGTTGTGTTAAAATATGAATTTTTGAGTTATTTGTAATTTTTATATACTTCATTTATATTTGAATTTTAAAAAATAGTGAGAAAAAGTAATGATAAAGATTATAAGGGCTAAAAAGAGTGATTGGAAATAACTACTAAACTAAATGACTGATAAGCGGAAATAGTTGGTTTACTTACCACCTAGGTTTCCATACTAATTTCAGAGCGGTCAGACGACGTGTTTGAGTTAGAACCAACTCTGATATTATGCTTTGTAACAAACTTCCTGAAATTTTTTTCCAATTTCTTTTGTTCCTTCGCGTCTTCTGATACGCTAATCAAGTTTTTACTTTCACCCCTATGGTTGTCTTTTGGAAACACATTGTTTTCTAGTTCTTTTAACACCCTGTATACATACAAAAAAAAAAAAAAATCCATGAACCAGGATGGGATCTGATTAGACCTGAGAAATGGCCAATCAATCGGGTTTTGGATCGAATCAGTTTCGATCGGATTCAATTTCGGATCGTGTCAGTTTCAGGTTGGTCACTACCGACCTCAGGCGGGAACGGATTAACCCAATATATTATTTTATTTTTTAGGGTTGACTTAAAAAATTTGTTGGATTACTTATTTTATCATCGAATTTGAAAATTAAATATTTTTTTTTCAAAAACAAATATTTATCATAGTGCCTAACTAGCAAATCAAGATAATATAGTAATATAGTAATTTTGCGAACAATCCAATAAGATTGCACTTGACTATTTATTAACATATAAATTAAAAACTAAACCCAATGCAACTTACTTATGATGAATGAAGACTGTAAAAATTCTAACATATGTCTATTTTGTACTTAACGAAAAGTATAAGATAATACTAATGACCAATTGAATTTAGAATATGAGCCTGTGCAACCCAAACAAGGAAGAGAAGAGGTAGTCCACTTATTAACCCAAAGAAGGTTCACTATTAAAACCAACTAGTGATAGTAGGAGTTACTCTTTGAATTTATAATGTGATGCATATTCTTTCTTCGATGTGAGACAACTCACATATGGGTAACACATGGACACTTCAATAATAACGTTATTAATAAAAAAAAAGTAGAGAAGAGAATAAGAGGAATTGCGTACTCCAAAATCTGAGGGATGTAGTTCTCTTGCGACAGAAGCTTCTTAGCCTCCAAAAAGTAGAGAGATGCCCGTTGTAAATCATCAATAGTTGGATCATTCTGATTCTGGATTAACAAATCATTCTTAGCCCTTCTCCTCTTTTTATGGGCAAGATTCGTCGTTCTTTAGAGGTAGCATGATCTGAATGTGTTTGGTGACCAGATACTAGTTTTGATTTAGTACGAGGCTTTATTTTAATTATATCATATTTGAGATAACCGAGTATGCCTAGTATGTATAACTGCTCACTTATGGATTTGATTCTATCATCTAATCTACGATATACTGTATGTGACTCCCACGCTAATAATACAAAAGTTTTGATCAACCAAAACAAGGACAGTATAACGATACTAAGGAACGTCCAGTATCCGAAATCCCAAATTTGTTTTACTTTGGGAGACTTCATCTGTAGCCGCGTTCCAAAGTAGAGTATCCAAGTAAGGAGAATCAACAATGAGCTCATAATGAAGCTTATGCTGAATTTCATTCCATTTGCAAAATACACCACAAATTTTTTTTGCACGAATTTAAGTATAAGATGTTGAACAATGGGTTTTTCACATACTTGAGATTGTGATTGTTTTAGACAAATATGACGCAGAGTTAACACAAATAATTGAAGAAACAAGGTAATGACGTTGTAAGCTATAAGAATTAGGATAGAAACCCTTAACCACTTACGTGTTGGAAGTCCAAGAATTTGATGCTGCATAAATGTTGGGACACGTCTAAGTAGAACATGCTCTGCCCACCAGAAAATGAGGGCATCACATATCTCAGAAGACGCTTGTGCAACTTTAACGCTTTGACACGGTAAATATAGTGTTAGTTCATGGATGAATTTATACACGACAAAGCTTAAGACATAAAACAAACACATAAGGCCTATATTGAATGCCCAACTTGCTAATGGCAAATCTAAAAGAAGGACTAGTTTCAAAGACGGCAAGCATTTTGCGATTATCCAGAATATCATCGATCCGATGATAATCAAGACTGCGTCAATGTAAATCCAACCGCGAAGAAAATGCTTGAAATAGGTCAATCTCCTATAATGGTTGCGATACCTAAAGAATTGAAATATTCGTGTTAATAATAGTGAAACTAATAGCAATGGAAATACTGCGAGGGAGATTACTAAAACGAAACAGTAAATCAGTGGAATGATGAACACCAAGAGACAGACGAAGAATAAGGGGGTAGCATAACGATAACATTGTCGGGTACTTGAATGGTCTGCCGCCCCCGCCCTGCTTGCTGGCGAAACATTATCCTCCGGAATGGGAACAGCAACATTATCAGTAGGGCTATATTCTGAGATTTTGTTATGGTTTTCATGGGAAGTGTTAGAGGAATGCATGGTATACTATTAAGACAGTACGCTTAATCGAAAATAAGGTGATGAATGGCCTCTCTGAAAAATGTATTTTTATAATTGTTTAAAATTAACTAATAATCAATCTAAAAAAAAAAAATTAACTACTAATCATGTTTGGCGCTTGCCAAATGCCAACTGTAATTTCATTCAAAATAATGACTTATATCACAAAGTCTTGATATATAGATTAATTTTGTAATCCTTATGTTAATTGAATATTATTACTAATCTGTTCATAGTAGATGGAGTTGACTTCGATATAATTAATAAATTCATTCATCAATACGTTGTTTCTCGGTGAATGTTTCAAGCAACACTTGCGCACTTTCCTTGATTATATAGGGTGAAAAAGAAAATTGGATAGCTTCTTTGACCAATATGATCCCCTTTTCCAGCTTCAAATAATTACTACTACCCGTTGACTGTTTTGTTTAAGTCTTTTTTATTAATGATACTCCCTCCAATTCATAATAAGTGTTCATGTTGGGTTTGGCACGCAAATTAAAAAAGATGGTAGTGGGATATTTTAAGTGATTATAATAATTGAAAAGGTGGTGGTGGGATATTTTAAGTGATTATAATAATTGAAAAGATGGTAGGTCGAGTATTTTAAATAATATAAGTTGGGATAGTTGGGGATACTTAGGTAAAAAGTTTTTGCCAAAAATAGAAAGTGGACAATTAAAGTGAGTTTACCAAAAAAGGAAAGTGGAAATTTATGTTGAATTGGAGGGAGTATGTTTTATTGAGGGGTAAATAATTAGCGGATAAATAAATGTGAATTCAAAAGATTGAAAGATAAAGTATACTATAGATAGATTCTTGTACCACGTACGGAGATTGAAATAAAGGTTTTAATTTATTTTTATACGTGTATAATATTTTATTTTAAAGATTTATGTGTGTGTGAGGGGAGATATATGTGTATAACGAATATTTAAAATTTCTTTTCAATAAATTATGAAAATAATAAATGGTAAAACAAAATGTATTATGAATAACTTAAGTTTGTTTCAATAATTAAATGATTACAATTCACATTTTAAAATAAATTCAAAATGATTTATCTTAATAAAGCTTAATTATTTTTTATTTCAATAGTTGAAAGATTTTGAGAAGAAAAGACTGTTTGTATAATTTTTATTTGAAATAAATTTTTAACGGTGAAATTATTCATTTAGTATATAAAACTACTTTTTCTTTAAAAAGTAATAAAAAAATCCTTATTTGTATCTTGTCATTATCCTAGTTTGCATATGGTTCGCTTCCGTTTAAGTATCTAGGAGTGCCTATTTCCTCTAAACGTCTCAGTTTTGCGGATTATGAACAAATAGCGGATAAAATGACTTGGAGGATTAGAGCTTGGAGTACAAAGAATCTTTCTTTTGCTGCTCGTCTTCAATTGATTAATTCAGTTTTGATGGGCATTTCCTCTTACTGGTGTCAAATGTTTATTCTCTCGCGTCGAGTCATTAAGACTGTTAATTATGCTATCTGCAGATCCTTTCTATGGTTTGGCGAGAAAGATTCTCAGAAGCCAAGGAATGTTAGTTGGGATTCTGTTTGTAAGCCGAAGAAAGCCGGTGGGCTTGGTATTCGTAACTTGCATATGTAGAATGTGTGGGAATATTCGGAGTATATCATTGATTATATTCTGTTCTATTTTAGTCTAGCATATATTTAGGCTGATTTTATTTTATTCCTATGTATATTTTATTTCCTTTTTAGTCTCTAGCTTGTGTATATTTAAAGGATGGCTGTGTAATTATGATTTAATCAATACAATTATAAACCTTAAACCCAAACTTAATCTTCCGCTTATTTTAATCTTCATGGTATCAGAGCCGACGATGTTTTCCGGGATCGGCAGCACCTCGGTTATCATCATTTACCTTTAAACCAACCAAACCAAACCTTACCTGCAAACCGAAACAAAAATGGCCGAAAACACAAACCAGTCAATTGTGACTTTAGAACAAATGGAACACATGGTCAACCTCTTTAAACAAATGCACCAACCACAAACCCAAACAGAAATTGTCTCACCCGAATTAAAAATAGCCGAAAAACTTAACCATGAAAATTATACCAGTTGGTGCAAGATGATGCACATAGCTTTGGATTGTAGGGGTCGTCTCAATCACATCATCGACGAACCCCTAAATCCCACAGATCCGGACTACAAATCATGGAAACAGAAGTACTCCATTGTTTTGTCATGGATTATTTCCAACATTGAGAAGGGCCTTGTAAATCAGTTTCTTGATTACAGTATTGCTAGAGATTTATGGAGGGGGATTGAGGTCCTCTTTAATAGTGGTAAGGACGAACTTCAAGTGTTCGATTTAACGTGTCAAGCCAACAACCTCAAACAGAACAAAGATACAATCGAGGACTATTATGGAAAACTGACGACAATCTGGACTGAGGTTTACCGTCGACAGCCAAATCCGATGGTCCATGATGAGGACATCACCATATTCAACACATTTATGTAAAAACAGAAATTATTCCAATTTTTGGGTGGGATAAATGATTCGTTTGATAAGGAGAAGAGAGATCTACTGAACTTAGATCCTCTTCCCACCGTCGAGGTTGCATACGCCACTATCCGTCGAGAAGTGTCAAGGCGTGGGATAATGACCCACGTCTCATCATCGGGAAAATATCCCTCAGAGATCGGGAGTGGGTTGGCCACCAAACACCACCGGTCAGATTTTCCATCTTCATTCCGGCGAGATGCAGAGGATAAGACTCACCTGAAATGTACTCATTGTGGAGGAAGCCGGCACACCAAAGATGGGTGTTTTAAACTCATCGGGTTCCCGGAGTGGTGGGAGGAACACCGGCAACGGAAAGCCGCCACCAAGGCTCAAACTAGTCGAACCGGAGGCAAGGCTCACTTGGCCACCGGATTCCCCCACTCAGATGGCGGCTCAGACCCACTCATGGTTGCTGGAAAAACCGAAGCTCACATGAACAATGGAGGAACAGGTGAACAGAGAAAGAGAGAAGGAAAGCAAAACGGACCAGTAGAGAGAGAAACGGCGGATGAGGCAAATGAAAACTTTCCTTATTTACACTTAAATACTCCACCCCATGAAACCCTAACATCCACAAAAATTAGCCCTCTTTTATTAAATAAAACCGGCCCACAAAATAACCCACATCAGCCCATTATCCCACAAAATAACCCACGGCCCAGTCTCAATTCCTCTCTTGGACTGGTCTGCCATTCACCTTCAAACCAGTGGATATTTGATTGCGGGGCCACAGACACTATGACGTTTGACCCTCGTGATCTTTTATCTACTACACCACAAACCCGAAACTACATTCAAACAGCCAATGGGGAGTGTATTCGTGTTGATAAAACTGGTTCCGTTAATATTTCCTCGTCTCTCAAGCTTAAAAATTGTCTTTTAATTCCGAGTTTATCTCATAAATTACTTTCTATCAGTCAGCTAACTCGTGAATTAAATTGTACTGTTCTTATGACCTCTTCTGATTGTATTGTGCAGGATGCTCAGACGGGGAGGATTATTGGGCATGGTACTGAACGAGATCGACTTTACTATGTGGATGAGGCGAGTCAAAAGGGTCACACTTCACTTGCTCATGGGTCTTCTGATCATCAGTTATGGACTTGGCATCGGCGTCTTGGACATCCGTCATTAGGGTATCTAAAACGTCTATTTCCGTCTTTTAGTCACACTAATGTATCTTTAGACTGTGAAGCTTGTGTTTTAGCTAAGAGTCACAAACAATCTTATTATCCTAGTAGTAGTCGTAGTAGTGAACCTTTTATTTTGATACATTCTGATTTGTGGGGCCCAGCTCCGGAGAGTAATAAACAGCAGTTTTCTTATTTTGTCTCTTTTATTGATGATTGTACTCGCATGTGTTGGGTATATTTTTTGAGACATAAATCTGAGGTTGTTGATGTGTTTATCAAGTTTTATAATATGATTGTTACCCAATTTAAGGCCACACCAAAAATTCTCCGATCTGATAATGGGGGGGAATATATCAACCATCATATGACCCAATTTTTTACCACCCATGGTCTCATTCACCAAACTTCCTGTCCACATACTCCACAACAAAATGGGGTCGCAGAACGAAAGAATCGTACTCTTCTTGAAATCTGTCGAGCCCTAATGTTTGAAGCCCATGTTCCACCCTACTATTGGCCTGAAGCCTTAGCCTCTGCTACATACCTCACAAATAGACTACCCTCAAAAGCCCTTAACTACAAAACACCTCTTCAAACCCTTCAAACTTTCTTTCCCATACCCAGTACTCATTCCTTACCCCCCCGGATTTTTGGATGTGTGGTCTATGTTCATCTTCCTAAACCTGTCCGACACAAACTTGAACCTCGAGCTGTTAAGTGTATCTTTTTGGGCTATGGGATAAATCAAAAGGGGTATAGGTGCTTTGATCCCACCGAGAACAAACTCTACACTACTCTAGATTGTGACTTCTTTGAGACTTCCTACTTTTACTCCCAGCTTCGTCCTCAGGGGGAGACTACTAGTGATGACTTAAGCTGGCTTGATTATTCTGTTTCTGATAAAGTTGACCCCCAAGAGCAAGTTGACACTACCACTGACATTGCCACTAAAAATATAGTGATTCCTTCTCCTCAGATCATGCCTACTCCGTCTGAAGTATCCACTGGTGATGAGGTGTTACCTGAACCTCAAGAGGTATTATCTGAACAAACTGTTGTTGATGAGCTTTCTAGTGCTACTGATTATGTATGCAGTTATGAGTTACCTCCAAGGAGAACTAGAGGGGTTCCTCCAAGGAGGTATGATCCAGAGTTTGAATCGTTGAGGTCGAGATACCCTATTCTAAGAGATGGGAACAGTAATCTGGCTCGTGTGGCTAAGGCTTTCCAAACAAGTCTGTATTCTAACTCCATTCCGAAAAATATAGAAGAGGCACTCCGTGATCCTAAATGGTATAAAGCAATGGAGGATGAGATTCTGGCTCTTAAGAAGAACAATACATGGGAGATATATGCTCTACCTGAGGGTAAGAGGACTGTAGGATGCAAATGGGTGTTCACTATAAAATATCATGCTGATGGCACTATTGAAAGGTATAAGGCACGGTTGGTAGCTAAGGGGTACACTCAGACCTATGGCATTGATTACTCTGAAACCTTTTCTCCTGTGGCGAAAATTGATACTATCAGGGTTTTGTTCTCCATAGCTGCAAACAAGGATTGGCCCCTTTATCAGTTTGATGTGAAGAATGCCTTCCTCCATGGGGAAATTGAAGAGGAAGTATATATGCAGGCTCCACCTGGTTTCACAAAGGAATTTGCTCAAGGGGAAGGGTGTAAACTTAAACGAGCTCTGTATGGGCTAAAGCAATCTCCGCGGGCCTGGTTTGGAAGGTTTACTATGGCAATGAAGAAATTCGGTTACAAACAAAGCCATTCTGATCATACTTTGTTTCTGAAGAAAGTAAATGGTAAGATGACTTGTCTTATCATTTATGTCGATGATATAGTTATAACTAGAGATAATGAGGAGGAAATTAGAAATCTGAAGGAGAAACTCTTCAAAGAATTTGAGATGAAGGACTTGGGGAACTTGAAGTATTTTCTGGGTATAGAGGTCTTGAGGTCAAGGAAAGGGATCTTCATAAATCAAAGGAAGTATATCTTGGATCTTCTGGCTGAAGTAGGTATGCTCGACTGTAAACCAGCTGATACACCCATGATTATGAATCACAGATTGCAGACTCTTATAGATGGTAATCAGCTGACAAAGAACACTATCAGAAACTAGTGGGGAAACTCATTTATCTCTCTCATACTAGACCAGATATTGCAAATGTTGTAAGTGTTGTGAGTCGCTTCATGCATCTACCCCAAGTACAACACTTAGAGGCTGTTATGAGAATATTAAGGTACTTGAAGGGAACCAGTGAAAGAGGGGTGTTCTATGGGAAGAATGGCCATCTGGACTTGATCGCTTATACTGATGCTGATTGGGCTGGAGATCGTGATAGTCGGAAATCTACATCAGGCTACTTTACTCTCGTGGGAGGAAATCTTGTTACTTGGAGAAGCAAGAAACAAAATGTTGTGGCACTGTCAAGTGCAGAAGCAGAATTCAGAGGGGTAGCTAAAGGCATTACAAAAGTTCTGTGGCTTAAGAAACTTCTGTGGGAACTAAATGTTTCAGTTTCAGAGACATGTACTTTGTATTGTGATAACAAATCAGCCATCGATATTTCTGAGAATCCGGTTCATCATGATAGAACCAAACATGTGGAGATAGACAGACACTTCATAAAGGAGAAATTGGAGAACAAGATCATTCGTATTCCTCATGTGAAATCTGAAGATCAGCTAGCAGATATTCTCACTAAAGCCGTTTCAGCAGAAGTCTTCGAGACTACATTATCCAAGTTAGGCATTGGAAATCCCATGACCTAACTTGAGGGGGAGTGTGGGAATATTCGGAGTATATCATTGATTATATTCTGTTCTATTTTAGTCTAGCATATATTTAGGCTGATTTTATTTTATTCCTATGTATATTTTATTTCCTTTTTAGTCTCTAGCTCGTGTATATTTAAAGGATGGCTGTGTAATTATGATTTAATCAATATAATTATAAACCTTAAACGCAAACTTAATCTTCCGCTTATTTTAATCTTCAGAATGTTGCGGCGGTTGGGAAGATAGCGTGGCACATCTCACATCTTAGGGAATCTTTATGGGTTCTATGGGTGCATGGGGTGTATACGAAGGGTGGCCGAAGGGAAATTTTCAATGCCCGTATCACTGCTTGCTGGACGTTGAAGAAAATTTGCAGTGTGAAGGATGTCTTTTACCCTGGATTAGTAGGGATGTGTATTTTGATCAAAGACACGTACTTGGACCTCTTAACTTCTAGTCTGAGATGTCGATGGGTTAATGTCATTTGGAATAGGCTCTCCATTCCTAAGCCTCGTTTTATCTCCTAGATGGCTGCGATTGGGAAGCTTAAAACAAAGGACAAGTTAAGACGTATTGCTGATGATCATTGTCCTTTGTGTGGTATCTACTCTGAGTCTAACACTCATTTGTTTTTTGAGTGTGTCTTTAGTCAGCGGTGTATTCAATACATTCATACTTGGTGTGGCCTCAAATTTCGTTCTATTGCTTGCATGGATTTTCGGCATTTCAAGGGGAATATCATGCGGCGTCATACTCTCTGTGCTATTTATACATCTACTATTTACTAAATTTGGCGATCTCGAAATGAAGCTGTGTGGAAGGGTTATGTGAGATCTTCTTCCCATATTAATTCCCTTGTGTGCGCAGATGTGCATAGTAGATTTCGTAGTTTGTATTCTATGTTTACGGATGAGGCTATTGGTCGATGGCTTTCTTAATTCACTAATCTTTCATGTTGGGTGATGCTTCTAGATGGATCTTTGATATGCATTAATGCTGGCTGGTGAAGAGTATGTTGCTTTGTGTTGATGTATGGTTCCTTAGATTTCTCTTGGTGCACACATGGTGCAAAGGGTTGACTTCATATTCTTGAGATTTACTACTTGCCTTGTTGGCTAGAGAGGGTGTTTGATGCTGTTTGTTCTGCTTTGTTGGCTAGTCTTCCTTATGTTAACTGTTATGCTGAGTTAATATCTATTATGCTGAGTATGATATCCTTGATGGTTTTGTGACGTTGCTGCCTGATTTGTTAGTTGCTATCTTTGTGATGTTGTACTTGTTCTTGTTGTTGCCCTTGTACAATTGTCTGGAAGGCTATTGCTTGCTATACAATTCATGGGAATGGATATTGTCAAATTTACTTTGTGCTGCTGCTTGTCTGATTTGTTTAGTGCTGCTCCACGTTCTTTGCAACTGCTATTGTTTTGTGCTCAATGGTGCTGTTAAGGGTTGCTGCTGAGTTGAGACTGCTGATGCTGTATTGGTGCTGACTAATTGATATGTTGGATGTGGGTTGTTGCTATGCTTGCGGATGGATAGTGATGTATGCTGTGTGTTTTTTTTCTGGTGCTGGTTGTGTGCTCTATTCCAGTCTGCTAGAAGTTCTTTTATCCTGTTGATCCCTCCTGGTTGCTGCTATCTAGCCTCTTTGATGTTGATGCTTGCTACTTTTGATGCTATGCTTTTTGCGGCTAGGATATTGATGAAGGGTTCTCAAGCCTGTGGATGCTTGTTCTGCTTGAGCTGCTGTTCCATTGATTCTGATCGGGAACGTCTCCTGCTGCACAAATATGGAATGCCTCCTGTTGTCCTAGCTTGTAGATGCTGGTTTCTGATCTAGGTTGCTGTTCTATTGTCTGATCTGGGCTGCTGTCCCATTGTTTCTGATCTGGGCTGATCGTGCTATGCTGAAATGCATTGTGCTGTTGCTTTTATGCTAGCTGTTGACTGCTGTTCTATTATGTCTTTGTTCTTTCTTACGGCTGTGGTTTAAGGGGTGTTGTGGGACTGCTATGTTGTCGATTGCTTGAGTGTATTGCTGCCTATTGTCTTCGCTGGATACTGATGATGATGCTATTGTAGTCCTTGTTCCACTCATTGTAGTTTGCATCTTCTGAGGCATTTGCTTCTGTTGGTGTGCGTGGCCTGCTGCTGTGGTCTTAATTCATATAGTGCCTTCATGATGCTCAAAATTATTAACTCTACTACCTTAAAGTTGCTGATGCTAGATTACTAGGTTGATGTATTTAGTTTGAGGGCTGCTTTACAGTCTTAGTTTTGTTTTGGTTTGTCTTTATGATCTAGCTTCTATGTATAGCTTTGTTTTCTTAGCTGACTCTAGTTATGTCGGCTGTTTTTGGCCTCTCCTTCCTCTTATGCACATGAAGAGTGCGCAACCCTTTATAGAAGGTGGACCTCGTTTCCACACTGATGCCAATAAGGAAGGTGAGTTTCCTTGCCTTATGTATTTTGGTTTTTCTAGTGAATGAAAAAGTTTTGTATTTGCCAAATAATAATAATAATAATAATAATAATAATAATAATAATAATAATAATAATAATAATAATAATAATAATAATAATAAATAAATAAATAAATAAATAAAACAACTAATTAGAATAAACAAGAATTTATTTTTTATTATATATATTACATTACAAAAGTATGTCTTTTATAAATCCATACAACTCTTGGCGATCATTGTTTAGATAGTACATTAACTCTTAAGAAAAAATCGACTTTCTTATTTAATTAGACGCTTGCAACAATTTCGTGTATTGTGTCACTGACAGTTTTATCTTCCGATCTAACTGTAAGCTTATGTTGCTGCCTCCAAGAACAGCATGTGTGCTGCTTGTTTTAGCTTGTTCAGCTACTGTTAATGGCTTTACTCCTGCAACACCTTGTTCTGGTTCATCACTCTATGGCCAG
Source organism: Amaranthus palmeri (assembly GCA_019776075.1). Taxonomy (NCBI): domain Eukaryota; kingdom Viridiplantae; phylum Streptophyta; class Magnoliopsida; order Caryophyllales; family Amaranthaceae; genus Amaranthus; species Amaranthus palmeri. The sequence goes on from JAAKBH010000846.1 coordinate 50,363, forward strand.
CTGCACTTTCTACTAGCAAATCTGGTCTGATAGGTTCCCCCTGCGACTGCTGCTGCTGCTGGGATCCTTGCAACAAGAGCTTCTTTTCATCGTGTTCAGAGGCTGTTGTTTTGACCCATCTGCTGCCTGACTTTCCTTGTGCGTGCAAGATAGTTTAAAAATGTGACTGAGTTGAACAAGAAACCAATAAATCAAATGTCATTAATAATATGTTTCAAAGAGCAAACTGCAGACCTTGTTTGGTTCTGTGCAGAACAAGATTAAAGACAGATAAAAACGAGCTTTACCATTTCAGTTGCGGGTGTGAAATTTTAATGTGCAGATGGTAGAAGCGGATTTCAGTTTCCATTTCTCATGTAAGTCGTTCAGTCCCAGATTGATTTATACTTACTGCAATAAATAAATTAGTTCAAATCAAGACTTACTCTTATTGCTGCTATACTCTCACATTTCACTAGTCAAAAAGTTCATATTAGCCAAATATTTCAGATATACTAGCAGCATTTTCCTCAACTATTAACGATAATTAGGAAGCAAACAGTGCGCCTCGCAAAACCAAAATATCCTTTTGATCTATTTTATAGTAGGTGTCAATAACTGAACTCTAAAAATCAAACAAGATAAATCATTTGTTGGTAAACCATCTCAAGCATAAAAAGCTAATGACAAAGAGCTAATAAACATCTCAAGACCAACTAAGAACATGAAGAGAAGTCATGATCATCAGGATAAGAATAAAGAGCTAATGATAAAGTGAGAGTTCTAATCTTGCTCAAGATTAAAACAAGAGAAATCAAACAATACCACCATTTGAGCTACTGAATTAAAGAGCCCAACAACTATGTAGCATTGAATAACATTGAATAACAATTCAACACTGAGAAGTTAAACAAGAGAAATCAAACAATACCAGCATTAGAGCTACTTATTTAAAGAGCCCAACAACTATGTGTACAGAACTACCAGGCATTTTGCTCAAGATTAAATAACAGCTCTTGATTTCTGCTTAGAATGATGCACAATCCTGATAGCCGACAAACATATCTCTAGTAAACGTAGTAAAATTTCAGATCTTATGCTATAGAGATGCAATATAAGCAGTTGAAAACCAGGAGATTGAGTTGAAAATGGTGTCATTAAAAATTTCCCATCTGTCATAACACTAAGAGAGCAGCAATACCTTTCTCGTAGCTTTGGCTATTTCAATCAGTAAAAAACAATTTAAACATTCAACTCAACAATAATTAAATTCATTGAACTTGATTATTTCAATTAAGTATATAAAAAGGTTCTTTAGGTATATAAAAAGAAATTATACCCAACATATAGGAGTTAAAAAATAGAATGAAAAGGTAAGAATCAAAAAGTCTCAACATAATGACTTCAGTTTTGAACTTTAGTATCTCCTGGATCATCTTCCAAAAGTAAGAATTAATTGCATTGCTTTTTGTGAAACCAAGCCACTTTGATTTGTTCAATTTCCCCATTTACATCCACAACCATTATCTAAATTTACAGAAACACGTAGGGTCTCAAAAAGTTCCATCATAATTGGATATGTAACCTACCCAATCATTGATAAGTAGATTTGGTTTGTGTACTCTATAGAAACACGTAGAGAGCTGCGATGTCATAGTAATAATGCAGATTATAGAGAATTAAGGGGAAGTAACACTTAACAGCTGACACAACACGTGTTTGATAAGTTGATTTGCCTCAAAGCTTACAACATATTATCTTTCTCTAGTTTATGGAATGGAACTATGTTAATTGTCTTAATTGAACGTTGTGATATAGCAAAAGTGCAACAAAGATGGGTGATCAAGGAGGTTGCAACAGACAAGACTAAGCAAACAGATCCAATTAAAAAATAAACTGATGTTCAGACTACTGGAGAGCATAATCTGGTAGAACCTGCTAAAGAACCTGCAGGGGATCAGCAATGTGAGAATGGAAATTTTCATCAGTAATAACAGCCTCCAAATCTGATTAATAGGGGACCAAACCAAAAAAAAAAAGTCAACCCAAAAAAACGCAAAAAGAAACCAGAAGAAACCAACCTTATAACATCCATAACGAAGAGTAAGAATGAGAGGACAAACCAGATGGAGGTGAGAATGATGGGCGTCACTACCTAGAGGCCATCCATGAGTGAGGAAAACACACATATCATATCTTTTGTCCCCATAATAACTTTAGAAATCATTTAAAAAACATAAACCCTAAAAATACACTAAATCGAAATATTAATCAATTAAAATTCAATAATAATCAAAATACTAGTCAAAATCATATAACAATGAATCATACTTACTAGTTGAAGAGGCAGATTTTCATTCTATTATAGACATATCATCGATGCAGTAGAACAAGAAGCACATAATCGAAGCAGCCGGTTGTAGAAATTAATGGCACTAAACGGTTATCAAAGCAGCAGGTTGTAGACCATTAGTGGCGTTTAACGATTAACGGAAAAGCAGATTCAATTTCAGGGCCGTCTCCGACATTTTAAAGGCCCTGAGCAAATTATAAATTATGGGTCCTTAAAATGTAAAATTACATTCTATTACGTTTTGGTAATTGTAAATTTATTTATCAATACTGTACTTAGTACAATTATTTTTTATCAATATATTAAAACATTGCTAAATTTTATAAGTTCATGGAAACAAGAACTATCAATCATGAATTCAAATTAAATAGTCGTCATTCCTTTTCAATTTAAACTTTAAACCACTATTATCACTTATCTTTATTGAACTAATAATAAAAGTAGTAAATTAAAAATTATCAAGAGAGATCATATTGCTCACCTAGAATAATTTATAATAGTATAACCTAATCATTTAATACAAGTTGATTAATACAAATTTATTAGCCAATTTATATAATTATCTTTTAAAAATAGATTGAATGCAAATACATTAAATATAAACACTTTCCCTATCTATTTAGTTTTGATACACAATACACAAAAGTCCTCATTTTAATTTTACCATATATAAAAAAAAATTTCAGAATTTTCTTTCCTCTTGTTTTCATAAGTGTGCAAAAAACAACTGCCCATTAGAAGAGATTGTGATCTCTAAATTGTGGAACAATTTAGATGGTGATATTTCCTTCAATTAAGTGAAACTCGAAGGAAAGGATTTTGGAGTTGTTCATTGTGGTAAGTGAAACCAAGAGAAAGAATGCGGGCTGCCGAGAACAAAGAATTGGTTTCTTGGTCGGATTGGGTTGTTGTGTGCATGAGTTTGGCGTGACCAAAGGTTATCTCCATTGAATAGACGGATTGAGTGCAAGATCGTGAGTCCAGAGGACCCAAACTTGGTGCAGTTTGTCGTGTGCTATAGTGATTCTGGGCTTTTGGTTATGTTTTTGGTTGATTGGTTTACATGACTCTATTGATGTTGTGTCCAACTCATACTACTTTTCTCCTATTTCCTCTCGTGCTTGTTATAGAGATTATCCATACATGTTTTATGCTTGAGGAGACCTCTCTCTTGTTCTTAATTGAGTTTTTATACACATACATATTCATGTGAGTGAAAAGGTCGTTATTTTATTTGGGAGATGAGCTTGGAGACCCTTGTGCTTATGAGATTTTAGAATTTTGATGGTGTTTTATGATTGAGATCATTTGTGCTTCATTGAGATATCGGGTTATTTTGGTTGTTGGATATAGTTTTCGCTGATTTATCATAAGATATTTGTGATTGTTTTGTTTAGGGTCACTTGCTATCCTCTACTTAGCTCCATATTCCCAAATGTATCCCACCTTAATTAACCCTAAACCAATATTACAACCCCGTGCTAACTTGATCGACTTGGTCCGATTAGCTTGTTTTGTGCTGGAGTTAGATATGACACAATCCCCATGATTTGCCCCTATTAGGTGTTTGAAGATTCCCGACTCATCTTTAGTCGGAAGATTATGAGCGGAACACGACCCATAATCAAACACATGAGTGTCATCGCATATTTCTCACATCTATTAAGAAATTACCTGGGGAGCGTATACTTGTGACCTCTCTAGGTAGTGGGTGGCATGGCCTATGATGTAGCTTACCCTAGCGATCTCGAGCTTATGGATTTGGTCATTCTCTTGAGACCAATGTACTTGCACACCTTTGGCAAGGGAAGAGTTTTGTTCTTGCACAGCTTGTATTGTTTTGATCTCCGCTCACCATGTTTGTTTGTTTTCGATTTGTGGGATCCTTCTGAAAATCCTAAGACCTTACTCGTCCTCTTTGGGAGACCTTGAGGTTTAAAGGGCTTGTCGTATGTGCTAAGTACGACCGTGATTCCTACGATAGTGAGTTTTAGGTTATATTGCTTTGGTAGTTTAGTTTAGTTTTGTTTCTTTAGTTAGTTTGTTTGTGGGTTACCTTGCACTTTCATGTCGTTCCTACCTAGTCTCTTTGCAAGGGACTAGCAAAGGTTTAACTTGGGGGAGTTGATGTGCTCGATTTAGAGCACATTTATGTCCCTACTTTGGTGTCGTGTCTCAATTTTTTACTTTGGTTTTATGCTTTTTATACTCGATTTTACCTTGTTCTTGTCTCCATTGTGTTTAGAGGTTATTTCAGGTATTACGGGAGATTTTGAGGTAAAACGGATTAAGTTCGAGGCTTAAACATTAAAGGCGAAGAAGAGGCACGTGTTCCTAGGCATTTCCAAGTGTCCCGAGTCATTCTGGAGGATCTCACAAAGTCCCTAGGCATTCCGGCACCTCAAAGACTCGTTTCGAGGGAGATAGAGGCTTGCTAGACCATGGTTCGATCGAATTCAGCAGCCATTTGGTCGAATGGATCAAGCCACACTTTAGTCCAAGGCCTCAAACTACTGGAAACCCCGAATTTTCCTTCATTCGGTCGAAGCAAGCAAGATTCGGTCGAATGCTTATGAGATACGGTCGAATGCTTATGAGATTCGGTCGAATCTTGAAGATTGCTCCCAAGTCAAGAATTAAAGGCAATCTGATAATGCCGAATGAAAGCTCATTCGGTCGAATTGGCTAGCCTTCGGTCGAATCCCCCATATATTCGGTCGAATGGCTTCCAAATTTTGCGTTGTCTTATTTCTTCGCAACTTAAACCACATGGAATGTTTTAGGGTTATTTCCCCCACCTTATGTAACCTATATAAAGGAATATTTCTGGACATAAACCCCATGCCTACTATGAGAGAAACCCTCTCATCTTAGAACATCATCTTTATTGCTGTTCTTTACGTTTCATTGCCCTAGAATATATTTTATGCTTTCCTTTACATTTTAAGCTTTGTAATTTCAATTCCTTTCTTTCAAGTACTTAAGTTTATGTAAGTTTATCTTTCTTTATCTCTTTATTGTCATTGTTTATCTTTCATTTATGATATTTAATGCTTTCTCCTTTTATGCTTTGTTTATTGCTTTGAATCTTGTTCATTTACATTCCAATCTTGTCTTAGTTGTTCTTAATGATTTGTAGTGTAGTTCTTAGATAAATTTCTTGCTTTGCCTTTCATTATTTTTAGTTTCTGTCTTGCCCTAATGCTTTCAGTCATGTCTTCTTTCTTGTTCTTAGTTGGTTTCAATATGCTAGAGTAGTTGTTTTAGGGTCTTGGGTTAGAAAAACCCTAGGATTTGGTCTTGTGTTTAACGTTTAGGATTAGGATTGAGATTGATGTTGGTAGTTGATTGATATTCGATTCGAATCTTATCTTGCCACTCCTAGCAAGACATAGGGCGATTATAGATCGTTCACATGACTATAGGTCACCAACTTCCCCTCGATATCTTGACCTAACCTATCTCTATTTCCAATAGACCATCCTAGGGTGGACCTAGTCTAATCCCGCTTTGTATCATCGTTTTATTATCGTTCTTAGTATAGCTCACCCACCTTCAAACCTTCCATACAACCTTTCCCACACCTAGTCTTTAGTCTAGCATCCCTTGTCCTTGTGGTTTGACCCCTGACTTACCATTACACTCGTTGTAGTAAATATTAGGGTGATTATAAATATTGTTTGCATAGCAAGGTTTTTAGCGTATAACGACGCGTTAGAAACTGGTTATCAGTTAGCCTGCTGTACTAATCAAATAGAAGGCATGGAAAGCCCTACAAACCCAGATTGAACCCCAAAAGCTAAGACTAACTGGTCACTAGACGTTCTCCTCCTCTCATTCAACGTCAACCGTCTATACCCGAGCCTCCTCCACCAATGACCGATAATTAACCACTCTTTCGGCAATTTGGGGCCCCTGAGTCTAGAGAATTTCAAGGGGGCGTGGTACAACCAGATGCCCCACCAAACATTCGCATTGACCCACAGTACACTATGATGGTAAAGGCGTACTCCTTTAGTGGCTTGAGAAACGAGTGCCCTCTCCAATACTTGGAGGAATTCACAGAGACTTGTCGATTCATGCCCTAATGCCCCAATAGTCCCGATTATGTCAAGATGTACCTCTTCCCCGTTGGTTTGGCTGGGGACGCTGATGTGCTCGATTTAGAGCACATTTATGTCCCCACTTTGGTGTCGAGTCTCGTTGTTTTACATTGATTTTATGTGTTATACACTCGATGTTACCTTGTTCTTGTCCCCATGGTGTTTAAAGGTCATCAAGTTCGAGGCTAGGGCTCCAAAGTCGAAGAACAAGCACGTGTTTCGAGGCATTTCCAAGCGCCCCAAGTCATTCCCTAAGCGTTCGCAAAGATCGGAATTCGTTCGACGCACGTTTGAAGATGTTTAGAGCACAAGGGGGGCAAAAAGACAAGGATTTGGTCGAATCCCTTAGCTTTCGGTCGAATGTGGTGCTGTAGCTCAAGGCCAAGACTTCAAGGCCTACTGGAAACCCCGAAGGCAAGCCATTTCGGGCGAAGCTAGCAATTTGGGCGAATGGCAGCCCAAATTCGGTCGAATGTCCCTAGAACCGGGCGAATGCACTGCTGGCTTCGGGCAAATGCTGCACTGTTTCAGCGATGTGTTTTCTTCGACAAAGCTTGCCACGTAGGAATCTTTTAGGGCTTTTGTTCCCATCTCTTATAACCTATATAAAGGCACTTTTATGAACATAAACCCTATGCCTTGGTGGATAGAAACTCCCTCTTCCATTATGAACATGATTTATGGCTTTTCTTTAATTTCTTTTGCCCTAGATTAGTGTTTAATGCTTTCCTTTACATTTCAAGTCTTGTATTTCATTTCCTTTGATTAAAGCATTTAAGTTTATGTAAGTTTATCTTTCTTTAACTCTTTATTGCTTTTCTTTATCTTTCATTTATGCCATTTAATGCTTTCGTCTTCTATGCTTTGTTTATTGGTTTGAATATTGTCCATTTACATTCCAATCTTGTTTTTGTTACTCTTAATGCTTTCTAGTTTAGTTGGATGGTTAGAGTTATTGCTTTATCTTTCATTATTGTTGATTTATTTCTTGCCCTAATGTTTACATACATGCTTTCTTGCTTGTTCTTAGTTGTTTTAATCTTCAATATGCTAGAGCAGATTTCTTAGGGGTTTTGGTTTGGTGAAATCCTAGGTTTGGTGAATGTTGTTCATATGCTAGATTAGGGTTGAGGTTGTTGTGGTTTGTGTGATTGATATTCGATGCATATCTTGTCCTGCCACTCCCTTGTGAGACATAGGGCGATTATGGGTTGTTCGCATTGACTATAAGTCATCAACTTCCCCATGCTATCTAGAGTGTCTCGATTGAGCTACGCTCGATCTCCCTTGGCCTAGCTTGTATAAGAACATAGTATCGACCTAGGGTGGATCCTCACCAACCCCGTTTGCTTCCTATTGCTTATATCAATCTTGTTTATTGCTTTCCTTAGTTTAGTCTAAACACCCTCCTACATACACACACCATTCTTCTCTACACCTAGCACATAATCTTTCTTGCCTTCGTTCCTTGTGGTTAGATCCCCAACTTACCTCTATACACATTATAGTAGTATTTAGGGTGTTATAAATGTGTTTGATTGACCAAGGTCTCTAGCGTTAAACGACGCGCTTAGAAATCCGTTATCAAAATGGCGCCGTTGCCGGGGAGCAAGGCGTTATAGTTTGGTTTTGTGCTTGTGTAGTCCATTTTATTGCTTTCTTTAGTTTTTGTTCAAATAATTTTCGCTTGTCAGTGCTTACGCATGGTTTCTTGTGTTGTTTGCATGATCTATAGCACAAGGAGGTCACAGCTACAGCTTGTTCCCTACAATCCAGAGATACAAAGGGTCACTAGACGTTCTCCGAAATGTTGTTGTTTCATTTACCTAATGTGTTTAAAACTCGTTAAACGCTAAAATAAACTAAAAATAGTAAATGGATGTTAGAAATTATGAAATTGGCACCCAAGGTAATTGATGTGATCCGGACGCAGGCACGAAGTCAGATTTTTAATTTGAATTTTCTAAACTGTCCGAAATGGCCATTTAAGCTTCTGGTTAAATATTAAAATTTGGAACTACTGGAAATTGGATGAAATCATTTTAAATTATCAAGTTTTGATAGTGCCTAAGTAGTATGGAGTGGATTAAATGTGTAAAAACGTTCTAATACGTGATTTTTGTGTGTATATGGTGTCTAGGACCTCAGTTCATAAGAGGGTAAAATTCCTATCGTGGTTAGACTTCGTTTTGTTTGCAGTATTTCAAGGTACACGCTTAGATTATATTGTTTATGTGGTTGTGGAAAGTAGTGTTGTTTCATTCTTATTTATGACATTGTAAATCACATAAGGATTAGACATCTCAAATAATCTTAAACAAGATCAACTTAGAAATTGAGGATTGATGTGTTTATCAACCAAAGGGGTTAATAATATTTTGGGATTGGATTATATAATTATTGTTCCCATGGTAGTTTTGGATAATTACGGTCTGTACCAAATATGGGTGCAAGGCCATCAAACCTTGACGAACCACCTTGGCTGAACCCTAGAAGGTGGCATCAAGTCAGCAAGAAAGCCACAAAAGTCAAAGGGACCGCACAACCTAGTCTGACAAGAACTAGCAACCAGCTGACCTTGCTGTGCTTGTCCAGATCAACCAAGAAAGCTCAAGAACCCATGAAAGCTGAAAATGGAATCTTAGGACTAGAATCTCCATGGCTGAACCCAAAGACAAGGTGTTGCATCACAAAGCCACCATAGAAACCAAGGGTGAAGGTCACCATGTCAACAGATGCTTCAGAACAGAACAGGACCAATCTGACAAGTCCTGTGACCAGCAGACCTAGGAGGACTTGGCCTGAACAGATGATCCAACTTGATGAGCCACCAGGGGTGGAATTGGAATCTTGGCAGTACAATCTTCCTTCCAAGACATTTACACAGCTCATTCAATCACCCCAAGGGCATTAGAAGCAGAGGGGAAGGTCACCTGCTTGCCAGATAACTGGCAAATAGTCAGAATGTCTAATATTAGCCTATTTTTGTTTCTTTTAATAAAGCACATGTTTGGCACATGCCTAAGAGCCGTTGTAATTAGTTGTTCATTCATTTCCTAAGCTTTCTTGATTTGTGAGGATCATCAAACCTATATATAGATGATCCTAGACTTGTAAAACTCAGTTTTTGGTTAGTGAAGAAAATCACTGCATTGGATTTCATTCCATTGGCTATTGTGGGTGTGTATGAACACCTAACTGGTCTTGAGTAGTGCAAGACCCTCTTCTAATTCACTAAGAATAGTCCTTAGTAGATTAGGGGATTGGTTGGCCTTGAGTGTCCCAAAACTCAAAGCCTTCAATCAAGAAACAGTCCATCAGCAATTGTTTAACAGAATTGGGAGTGTTTGTGTCTCTTGATCAAATTTGGGTGTGTTTCTTTGTCAAGAAAGGAGGGAGCAAGGGCTGGTTGTCTTCCTTGGCTTGTATTGAAGATTCCCCCCACCTAGATTTGTTCCACGGTCACCATGGGATATGCATACTTTTACCTCTTATGACTCGCACAGGACGGGCAACGTCTTAGGTCGGTGGTTGCCTTGGGATTAGCTTTCCTGATGCGTATCTAAGAGAAGAAGGTGATCTTGGACTATCACTGAACATGACATATGCCTTAGATGATGACTAATCCCAATCCAGGCCCTAAAACATGCAAGATAGGTGCCTTAGTAGTCAGCCTAAAAATCAAGATTGGTCTGAAATGTCTATGAACTGGGGCTGCTGGTTCGGTTGTGTAGCCTTGCTTCTGTTCTGAATGATCCAGCCAATGTTGGTGACTGAATCTTGATACCTTCAAGATGTTGAAATGGTCTGGTACTTATCCTCTAGGCCTGGTAGTTCCCCTCACCATGCAAGGACAAGTGAGGCAGATGACAGAAATTTCAAGAATCAAATTCTTGAAATTCTGATGATGATTGTGCCTGAAATTTGGTTCCTACTCCCAAACTTCAAACCCTAAAGTCACAAACAAAGTTTCCTCCCTTTCTTTATGAGAGACTTTGAAGATCAAACTTGTTCCACAGCCTTTTTGATCTTCCAAGTCAGGATGAAGTTGCACAAACAACTTCAAGAAAATGAAAACCAGAAAATTCTGATATTCTTCTTCATTGCTTGTATTCAAAGTATGCGATGTGTCTGTAATGTACAAAATGACCCTATATATAGGCCTCTAACTATCATAACGGTCATAAAAGAAGGCGTTCTTGATTTGTTCCACCCTCACGTGACTTAGCACATGTTTATTTAAAGCTAAAAGACTTAGACAAAAAAACACTATAAACTGCCTAATTAGGATCTGTGAAGCAGGCCTCCTTCAGCCTTGTCTCTGGTGTTCTAGGTTGATTATCAGTAGGGTCCTGGGGCCTTGGCTCCTAGGTCCATGTTCAAAGATTCCATCTTCCCCCTTGATTGGGTCCAGGTGTCCTTCCACTGCTCCCAATGCATGCTCCCAGGTCTGCTGATAGACAGCTACCTCAGTTGTCTTGTCTCCCCTGGTAGTCTGGTCTGTTTGGGACCTAGCTGGGTTTTTAGTGTTCTTCAGGACTTGTTCTTGGCTGGTATGGCTAACTAACCCTTTTTGTGAGTTGCCCCAAGTGTTGGTTCTCCTTCCCTCATCATCATGAAGATTTGGTGTAAGTGTTATGGTGAGAATTCTCTGCTGAAATGATGAATTTTCCCTTTCTTGTTTTCTGTTGGCTTGCATTTGTAAACAAGTAGATGAATTATACTATGGGCTTGCCTTAGGTGTACCAGTATCTGAAAACAACATTTGTTTCAACCCCCCCTTCTTGGGGAAGAATTGACCTCAATTCTTCAGTAAGGAATGTAGAGTCAAGTCCCCTATGTTGAATAATGGTGAGATGTTGTACTCAGTAGAGCAGTTGAACTTCATATGCATTATTCCCAAACTTTTTCACTACTAGGAAGGGACCTATGGCTCTAGGCATGAGCTTATTTTTCCTCAGATGTGGAAATCTTTTCTTTCTGACATGAATCCAGACCAGGTCTCCAACTTCTATGGGTTTCTTCTATTTTAAATGTCTGTCTACCTTGTCTTTGTACTTTTTGTTTGCTGCTTCAATATTCTCATGCACAAGCTGGTGGACTGCTTTCATCTTTGCTATCATATCTACTAATTCTTCTGATTTCCTATCACGACATTGCAAATCAATTAGGGATACAGGTAACAAAGGATTAACACCATATACACATTAAAATGGAGAGTGCTTAGTTGCATGGGGGCACTATTATAGGCAAATTCAGCATGTTATAACTTAGTTTCCCAGTTTCTCAAGTTTTTGCTGACTAACACCCTAAGTAGGATGCCCAAAGTTCTATTGGTGATCTAAGTCTGACCATCAGTTTGGGGATGGTGTGCAGTACTGATGTGCTCGATTTAGAGCACATTTATCTCCTCATTTTAGTGTCGAATCTCGCGTTTTATATTGGTTTTTCCACATCTTACGCATGATTTCACCTCGATATTGTCTCCATGTGCTTTTAAGTGTTTTTAGGTATTTTTGAGGAGTTTTCAAGGTGTTTTCGTTGCGTACGAGACTTTGGCACTTGGATCGAAGATGAGACGCGCATTTCGAGGCATTCCCGAGCATTTCAAGTTATATCCAAAGTCCTACCAAACTCCGAAAGGCATTCGACGCTTGTTCGATATTGGGACAAAGGCAAAACGGCCAAACAACCTACATTCGGCCGATGTACTCGATTTAGAGCACATTTATCTCCTCATTTTAGTGTCGAATCTCGCGTTTTATATTGGTTTTTACACATCTTACGCATTATTTCACCTCGATATTGTCTCCATATACTTTTAAGTGTTTTTAGGTATTTTCGAGTAGTTTTCAAGGTGTTTTCGTTGCGTACGAGACTTTGGCACTTAGATCGAAGATGAGACGCGCATTTTGAGGCATTCGTGAGCATTTCAAGTCATATCCAAAGTCCTCGCAAAGTCCGGAAGGCATTCGACGCTTGTTCGATGTTGGAACAAAGGCAAAACAGGCCAAACAGCCTACATTCGGTTGAATGCAAGCCCAAATTCGGGCGAATGGGCCATGAACTTCAAAGACAAGCATCCTGCCCACCAATTCGAGCGAACCAGCCTAGAGATTCGGGCGAAATTGATAGATTCGTGCGAATGCCCATGTGGATTCGGTCGAATGGAATACAAAAGTACTGTTTTGATTCTTGAAGTCTCTGGAAACCCCAAATGGGTCACATTCGGGCGAATATGTGCCCATTCGGGTGAATGCTTGGTAGATTCAGGCGAATGGCCTTTTTTTTCTGCGATATCTTTTCTTCGCTTGCTTAAAACACGTGGCATCTTTAGGGTTTTAATCCCCCATCTCGTACAACCTATATAAAGGCTTAAATTTGAATATATTAGGAATGACTTGATTGGGAGTAACCCTCCCTCTCTTGTTCATCAACATTTAATGTTTTCCTCTTTATTTCTTGCCCTATCTTAGATTAGTTCTTCATTTATGCCTTGTTCTTCATTCTTGCTCTTTCATTTATGTAAGTTTACATTTCCTTTGTTTCTTTAATATCATTTATTGCTTTCATTTATTGTTTTCCCTTATTGCTTTCCTTTATGCTTTCATTTATTCCTTTCTTAGTGTAGAATTTATTGCTTTCATGTCTTTCATTCATTTAATGCTTTCTAGAAAAGGTTTATTGCTTTCCTCTCTTCTTGCTTTTGCTTTCAATATGCTAGAGTAGTCTATTAGGGTTTTGGGTTAGAGAAACCTTAGGGTTTTGGTCTTGTGTTTAATGTTTGGGAAGATGGTTGAGGTTGATGTTGGTTTGATTGATTGATATTTGATGCATATCTTATCCTACCATTCCCTTGTGAGACATAGGGTGACTATGGGTCGTTCGCATTGACTATAGGTCATCAACTTCCCCATGCTATTTAAAGTGTCTCTATTGACCTTCGTTCGATCTCCCTCGACCTACCCTATCTATATTTCCATTAGACCTACCTAGGGTGGACTTAACCTAAGCCCGCTTTGTTTCTTTGTTTTTTCTTGTCATTAGTTTAGTTCACCCATCCTCCTACCTACCAACCATCAATCTTTCCCACACCAAACCTTTAGTCTAGCATCCCTTGTCTCAGTGGTTCGACCCGCGACTTACCGCTACACTCGTTGTAGTATTATTTTGGGTGGTTATAAATGTGTTTGCATAGCCAAGGCTTCTAGCGTATAACGACGCGTTAGAAACCCGTTATCAAGTATTGAATAACAGTTTGGTTCCCAATAGTTTCCACAAGGTTTTCCAAAAATAGCTCATAAATTTGCTGTCTCTATCAGAGACTATAGTCTTAGGTACCCCATGTAACCTTATGATCTCAGCAAAGTATAGGTTTGCTATGTTAGGGGCATCATCTGTTTTTGTGCAAGGTATAAAATGAGCCATCTTTGAAAACCTATCCACTACTAACATTGTTGCATCCTTTCCCCTCTTTGTCCTTGGCAATGCCATCATAAAATCCATGCTAGTATGCTCCCATGGCTTATGGGGACTGGTAGGGGTAGGTATTCGCCCTTGTGGAAAGTCACCTTGGCCTTTAGACAGGCCTCACACTTCAAATATACTTTCCCACTGTGCCAAGCATTCTAGGCCAATAAAAGTGTTTAGCAAGCATGTCCAAGGTTTTCTGAATGCCAAAATGGCCTGCTAGACTACCCTTATGGACCTCCTGCACTAGTAGGGTCCTCATAGGTAGCTTGGGTATGCACAACTGGTTACCCCTAAACAGAAACCCTTGTTGCACACTGAATAAGCCTTGGGGTCTAGTCTAACATGCAGCTTGATACAACTCTGCAAAATCAGGGCAATGCTGGTAAGTGTCTTTAATTAGCTCAAAGCCTAATAATTTGGCATTTAGAATGCCAAGTAGGTTGTATTTCCTGCTTAGTGCATCAGCTATTACATTTGTCTTACCTGCCTTATACTTGGCTGAAAAGTCAAAGGTCTGCATAAACTATACACATCTTGCATGCTTACCACTCAACTTATGCTGCCCATTGATATGCTTAAGGGATTCATGGTCTGTATATAGCACAAATGGTTGGATCCTAAGATAGTGGGACCAATGCTCTAATGCCCTGATGATAGCATAAAACTCTTTGTCATATGTTGAGTAATTCAGCCTACTGTGATTGAGCTTTTCACTAAAAAAAGCTACTGGCCTTCCCTCTTGCACAAGCACTGCTCCTATACCTGTTCCACAAGCATCACACTCAACCTCAAAAGGCTTGGTGAAGTGAGGAAGCTTAAGCACAGGGGCCTTGCACATCATGTCTTGGAGGGTCTCAAATGCCCTTTGTGCAGCAAGGGTCCACTCAAACCTCCCTTTCTTTGTGCACTCAATGACAGGTGCCATCACACTACTAAAATTTTTTTATAAATCTTATATAAAAAGCAGCCAAGCCATGAAAAGACACTAGTGGAAAAAACGTTATTGGCTGCTCGTTATTGGCTGCGGTTTTAGATCATACGCAGCCAATGTGATCAATTAAAATTATGTAAAAAAAAATTCAACATAGGCTGCGGTTTTAAGCCATGACCGCAGCCAATATGAGAAAAAAATGTTAAAGGCTGCGGTTGTTATTGAGCCCGCAGCCAATGTCCATTAAAAAAATAAAATTTAAGCCCAAGCCCATGAAAAAAACCCTAACTCATTTGAGGGTGCATGCATGAGGAGCCGTTTTTCATTCACTGAATATTTTAAGGAAACTTAAAACACCTAAAATCAAAACATAAGAAATCTCTCCACAGAAACCCTAACTCAATTTTAAGAAAACCTAAAAAAACCTAAAATCAAAACATTGAACAAAGCTTCATCATCATTGAATCCTTCATCATTTTCGAACCCATGGCAAATTTCTTCAGTGCTTCATCCTTCATCATCCCAGTGCTTCATCATTTTCGAACCCATGGCGAATTTTAAGAAATTTCTTCATCGTTGAATCAGAACCCGTTTTTCTTGTTCTTCAGTGCTTCATCCTTCATCATCCCAGTGTTCGAATGGCGAATTTCAGTTCGAATTTCAAAAAAAAAAAAACTTGTTCTTCAGTGCTTCAAAAAAACGAATGGGTTTTTCTTCAGTGTTTCAAAAAAAAATTCGATGTTGGTGTTCGAATGGCAAATTTCAGCCTCAGAGACTCTCAAGAATGGCGAATTTGCAGGTTTTTCTCAATGTTTTCAGATCTGAATTTCGGTTTCAAATATCTTGATGAATCTTTGTTCAATGTTAAACGAATTTGTTTAAGCTTGTAATTTTCAAATCTGAATTTCGGTTTTTCTCAATATTTTCAGATTTGAATTTGTTTGAAGGTTGGGGAACAAATGGGTTTTTCTTTGTTCATTTTCGTTTTTTTTTTGTATTTTAGGTATATTTTAATTTTAGGAGTTTGAGCTTGTAATTTTCGTTTAGATTGATTCATCTGTATTTTAATTGAAGTTTGTAATTTTCGTTTTTAGCTGAAGTTTGTAATGGAAGTTTGTTCAATGTTAATTTTTCGTTTGTAATTGAAGTTTGTTCAATGTTAATTGAAGTTTAAACTAGTAAAAAAAGTCTTATTTGTATCTTGTTTTTAAGCTCATTTGTATCTTATATTGAGGGTTACTAACAAGTGGGTTACAAATAACATATTATTTGTATCTCTTGAAAACCCAAGATACAAATAAGGGTTATTTGTATCTCATGTATGAAACACACGATACAAATTCATTTTTTTTCCACAAATCAAACATTACCCAGAAATCAAACATCAAACAAAAAAGAGCAGATCTTGAAGAAATCCAGAAGATGAATCAATAATACAGACCCAATGAAAATACAGATCTGAATTACAAATTTGTAATTCAGATCTGTATTTTCATTGGGTCTGTATTATTGATTCATCTTCTGGATTTCTTCAAGATCTGCTCTTTTTTGTTTGATGTTTGATTTCTGGGTAATGTTTGATTTTTGGAAAAAAAATGAATTTTTTTTTTGTATTGCACTCAAAGGTTGCGGTTCTTTCATATGACCGCAGGCAATAATACTCTTTTTTTTTGTACTGAAAATGGAGTATAGGCTGCGGTTTTTAGGACCGCAGCCGATATGTTTTTCTCATTTGCTGCTACTCCAAGGGCTGCGAGTCAAAACCGCAGCCTATAATGGCAAAAAAAACCGCAGCAAATGTCCTTTTTTCCACTAGTGAGACCTGACTTGGGTGAGAGTGGTAGGTGCAGGCCTGTCCTGTATTGCCTTTACCTTGCTTGGATCTACTTTGATGCCCTCCTTGCCTAAAATGTATCCTAAGAAACTAACCTCAGGCAGAAGGAAACTACATTTCTCTAACTTTGCATACAGCTTTTGCTTCCTCAATACCTCAAATAATTGCTTCAAATGACATAAGTGCTCAGACAGTTCCCTGCTGTAGAAGAGTATATCATCAAGGTAGACTACTATAAATTTGCCTAAAAATGGTCTTAATACCTCATTCATGAGCCTCATAAAAGTGCTAAGGGCTCCTGTCAAACCAAAAGGCATTACAAGCCATTCATATAGCCCATATTTAGTCTTAAATGCAGTCTTCCACTCATCTCCCTCCCTCATCCTAATTTGATGATAACCACTTCTGAGGTCCACTTTGCTGAACCATTGGAAGCCAGCTAATTCATCAAGTAGGTCATCTATTCTACGTATGGGAAACCTATACTTCACAGTTATGTTGTTGACACTTCTGCTATCTATGCACATCCTCCATGTGCCATCTTTTTTGGGCACAAGCAGTGTGGGCACAACACATGGGCTCAAGCTCTCCCTCACATTGCCTCTTTGCATAAGCTCTTCAACTTGCCTCTGCAGTTCCTGGGTCTCAAAGGGGTTGGTCTTGTAAGCAGGCTTGTTAGGTAAACTTGCTCCTGACACTAAGTCAATCTAATGTTCAATACCCCTTAGGGGTGGTAGTCCAGGGGTAGGTCATTGGGGAAAACATCCTCATACTGCTTGATTATGGCCTTCACTTCGGTTGGTATAGGTGGGGACTCAGTGGCCTCTTTGGTAAACAGAAGGTATACTATCCTATTCCCCTTAATCTCCTTTTCACAAAGTCTCCCAGTGATTAGGTGGGTTGGGGGTTTACTTTTCTTAGGTGGGACAGCCTTGGTGGGTGGTAGGGGTACTAGCTCTTTTTTCTTCCTATTATGAGTGAATGTGTAGGTATTTGTGTAACCATTATAGATGGTTCTTCTGTCATATTGCCAAGGTCTACCCAAGAGTAGATGGCAAGCATCCATACTGAGCACATCACATAGCACCTGATCAGTGTAGGTGCCTAGGGTAATATTAACTATGCATTGCTTCTTGACTAGTCCACTAGCTTTTTCATCTAGCCATCTCAGCTTATAGGGGTGGGGGTGGGGTCTTGTCTTGAGCTGCAAGCTATTAACTAAGTCTTGGCTTATGTAGTTTGATTCACTTCCCCCATCAATGATGAGATCACATAGCTCACCTTGTATCCTACACTTAGTCTGGAACAAATTCTCCCTCTGGTCTGATTTGGTAGGTTTGGTGGTGGTGTGAAAGCTTCTGCTCACTATGAAATTGAAGTGCTCCCCTTCCTCAGGCCCTATCCTCTCAGGGGATCTTCTTCCTCTAACTCACTAACCTCCCCTTCAAATGCTTGCAAGGTCCCATCATCACCTACTACATAGGTACCATCAGGGTCCTCTCTACTGGTTTGAGGCCATACTTTCTCCTCCTTTCCATTTCTAGATACTAAAATCACCTTAGGTCTAGTGTCCTGTCTAATATCTTCCCACTCCTGCATAGTACATGTTCTAGCATTAGGACAATCTTTCTTATAATGACCCCTCCCATTGCACTTAAAACACACTATCTCTTTAGGGTCTTTGATAGGTGCAGGTTGTGTAGTGTAGGTGTCCTTTGGTGCTGACACAGGTGCATCTCTCTTTGGTGCACTAGGGGTCAAGTTGGTTCTTGGTGTATAGGTCCTATTAGTTTTATTGTAAGCATGACTGGGGTGTCCCTTCTTCTTATTCTTCTCTATTTCTAAGGCCAGGTGACCTACAGAATGAAGTGTAAGGTCAGGGGTAAAAATCACCTTCCTTCTGATTTCTTCCCTTAACCCTGCTATAAACCGCCCTACCTTCATGTTTTCTGGCTCATTAACATCACACAGGACACTAAGTCTTTCCCATTCTTGTATGTAGTCCAGCACAGACTTGCTTCCTTGGGTCAAGGTGCTGAATTGAATATATAGTTGTTGCTTGTTTGTTGAGGGCCCATATTTTCTTCTGAAGTGCTTCTTAAGTTTGGTCCAGGTACGGTGTCTAACTTAGGCCTGCCCTCTCCACTCTCTGTCTTTGCACTCCTTCCAGCCAAGTTAAGGCAAGCTTAGTCATTTTAACCTTGGCTAGCTTGAACTGTCTCTCAGGTGGGGTTTCCTAAAACTCAAAATATTGGTCCATCCTCTCCTCCCACTCTAGGTAGTGGCTAGGGTTGTGGGTATGTCCATCAAAATCAGGAATATCCACTCTAATGGTCCTATCCTCATAATGCCTAGGGTTAGGTATAGGTCTATCCTGTTGTTGCTTTGGTACTAGTCCCACAAGGTTAAAACCCTGGACAAGCTTCTCTATAGTGGCTTCTAGGGCCTCAAATCTACCCTCCAAATCCATATTGTATGCACACAAACAAGAATGTGAAAAACAAATCACAAATAAAAATCAAGATTCACAAGTAGTTTATTCAAGATTCTGAGATTTAGCGCACTGTGGGTGTTTGTTTATTTTATTGTGGATATACTGAATTATAATGACAAAAATAGAAAAGTTTCAGAATGATTAAACGTCCCTGTTGATATGTAGCCTGGTTTTGAAATGATAATCCAATCCTTGACTCCTTCAAATGGTGGTTGAATGCAGGAACAGGATAATTTGCAGCCTGTCCTTGACTTGGTGTCTGATTGTTCTTTGCCCTCTTCGCAGCCTCGCTCTGATACCAAGTTGATGCGTATCTAAGGCAAGAAGGGGATCTTGGACTATCACTGAACATGATATATGCCTTAGATGATGACTAATCTCAGTCTAGGCCATAAACATGCACAGATAGGTGCCTTGGCAGTCAGCCTGAAAATCAAGACTAGTCTGAAATGTTTGTGAACGGGGGCTGCTGGTTCAGGTTGTGTAGCCTTGCTTCTGTTCTGAATGATCCAGCCAATGTTGGTGACTGAATCTTGATACCTTCAAGATGTTGAAATGGCCTGGTACTTATCCTCTAGGCCTAGTAGTTCCCCTCACCATGCAAGCACAAGTGAGGCAGATGACAGAAATTTCAAGAATCAAATTCTTGAAATTCTGATGATGATTGTGCCTGAAATTTGGTTCCTGCTCCCAAACTTCAAACCCTAAAGTCACAAACAAAGTTTCCTCCCTTTCTTTATGAGAGACTTTGAAGATCAAACTTGTTCCCCAGCCTTTTTGATCTTCCAAGTCAGGATGAAGTTGCACAAACAACTTCAAGAAAATGAAAACCAGAAAATTCTAATATTCCTCTTGATTGCTTGTATTCAAAGTATGCGATGTGTCTGTAATGTACAAAATGACCCTATATATAGGCCTCTAACTATCATAACGGTCATAAAAGAAGGCGTTCTTGATTTGTTCCACCCTCACGTGACTTAGCACATGTTTATTTAAAGCTAAAAGACTTAGACAAAAAAAACTATAAACTGCCTAATTAGGATCTGTGAAGCAGGCCTCCTTCAGCCTTGTCTCTGGTGTTCTAGGTTGATTATCAGCAGGGTCCTGGGGCCTTGGCTCCTAGGTCCATGTTCAAAGATTCCATCTTCCCCCTTGATTGGGTCCAAGTGTCCTTCCACTGCTCCCAATGCATGCTCCCAGGTCTGCTGACAGACAGCTACCTTAGTTGTCTTGTCTCTCCTGACAGTCTGGTCTGTTTGGGCCCTAGCTTGAGTTTTTGTGTTCTTCAGGACTTGTTCTCTGCTAGTATGACTAACTTACCCTTTTTGTGAGTTGCCCCAGGTGTTGGTTCTCCTTCCCTAATCATCATGAAGATTTGGTGTAAGTGTTCTGGTGAGAATTCTCTGCTGAAATGATGAATTTTCCCTTTTTTGTTTTCTATTGGCTTGCATTTGTAAATCAGTAGATGAATTATACTCTAGGCTTGCCTTAGGTGTACTAGTATCTGAAACAACATTTGTTTCATCTCCCATGTGTATTCCTCTAAAAAGGATTGGATTTTACTTGGACGACGAGAACAGGACGGGCTACATTACAAGTTGGGATTATCTAGTGATGAATGTATGAGAGTCTACGCATGTTAGGATGAACACATTGCTTATATTCAACCTGTTTAATATTTGTATGCAGTCTCTGACGTGTATTGGAATGTTCTTTTGAACTTCCTAATGTATTCATACGACGACTAGCAGGTTGATTGCAGGCGGGGACATGAGTGAGGACTCAACCTTGAACCCATAATCACAAAGATTATGTTATTCCTTTGTAATGAAGTTGTATGTTGGAACTTTTGTTGATTTGTTAATATAGTTGGGTTTTGTTTCTTTTTACATATATTTCTTTATCTATGGAACGTTGACGATCCTAAATGGGATTTTTCTCTAGCGTCCACTGTGTGAATTGGAGTCATATTTTCATATGATTTTCTGAGTCCCTTAAGCCGGGCCGTTACTCAAACACAGTTCCTCGGGAGTTTTGCATTATAGATGCTCTTACCTAATATAACTACATCCTGGGGAGAACGCTAAAGGTAGCCTTAAAATGATCTCAATTACGTTTGGTTTAAATTTTTTTCAACAAATCATATGACACTACAACTAAATTTTCTTTTGTGACATATGTAATTGTCACTATAGCATGTACTGGTATTTATGAAAAATGTCATTAGATTCAATGTAGTGAAAAAGTTTAGAAGGAATTTTCATTATTTTTCTAAGGAGTCTAATAATCACCACTAAAGCTACTATATATACCATTAAAAATTTAAAATGTTGATGTTTAACATAAAATGTCACCAAGAATATCCCAATAAAACTAAATTATGTGTTAGTGTTTCATTCAATTTAATCAATGTTTTAGATTTTGATTTTTCAGATCATTAAATTTAATGCTTAGCGTGATAATATAATTTTACCTTACTAATTTCATATATGAAACTTATCTTCCCGTATCATTGACAATATGGAAAGAGAGCTAGCATAAAATAGAAATGATAAAAGAAAATAAGTATTTATTAGGACGAGTCATGAAAATGACCTATTTGAAATGTTGGCGACCTCAATTATTTTGGACTTTGAACTTGTTGTTGATAGTTAACAATGAAACTTTATAAAAACATAATCATATCTTTATTGCTTTTTTTTATTTTTTGATAAAAAAATCATAAATGATAATTAAAATACTAAGATTCAATAATCAAGACAAATCGTGACACATCACGAGGATATTCTTACCAAGGCAATTAGTTTATTGTTATACCATAGTAAGTAAAAATCAACACATCATATAATGAATTAAGTATACTTATTCATCTAAATATACTCTTATCTTTAATTCCGCAGATCAATACAATTAAGTGTGAAATCATATCTTTTTTTACGATATACATAGAGATACTTTAAAATTTCTACCAATGAAAGATTCAAGCATTATTTAACCTCTCTGCAACGATTAGTCTAATAAAAAATGTGCACAAATTCTCCATACATAGAGTAGCTTTAGAATTTGTTTTCGCTGACAAAAGATCACAAAACCTCATGAAATTATAGTAAAGCAGGTATATAGTTGTGTGCAAATTACATATTTTTTATCTTATTGTTATTTATCAAACTAATTCATTTTTCATTTTTTAGGTTGCAATTGAAATGGCACAAGCTATCTTGCAACACCTTAATAATGGTTTATTCTTGTCTTCAACTAATGTTCTTGTTAGCTTACCAATTTCAACTTTTCGTTCCAAGTTTTCCATAAAATCTTCACCTATTTCAAAGTATTCGTTTTATTCAATGTATCTCGTCCATGCCAAGAGTAACCTTATTTTGAGTCACATAAAAAGTAGGAATAATATAACATATTTTGTTTCGATAATCCAAGATATAGAAGCATATCTCAAGCGAGTGAATCCAATTCGAGAACCATATAATGTTTTTGAGCCGATGCATCACTTGACTTATGTTGGGCCAAGTTCAATGGGCCCGACTCTTTGTGTAGCAACTTGTGAGCTTTTTGGTGGAGATCGAGCCCAAGCGTTGCAAGTTGCATCAGCCCTTTATGTAATGAAAGCTGCAGCTCAAGTTCACGATTACATATGTGCTACTAATCATCGTAGAGCTCATACTCAGAGTAAGCCCATTCATCATGAATTTCGCGCTGGCATAGAACTTCAAATCGGAGATGGGCTTTTTTCATTTGGATATGAGTTGTTGGCAGAGCTTAATGACCCGAATAAGCTTGAAAACTCGAGTAAGATTCTACAAATCATAATAGAGGTGTCACGTGCCATGGGAAGTCAAGGATTGGTCGAAGGTCAATTTAAAAAGGCTAAATGTGAAACAATGGACGATGAATGTCAAAAAGAATGGCTAATGCATATGTATAAGAAAAAATACGGTAAATTTCACGCATGTAGCGCTGTATGTGGGGCAATTATAGGAGATGCTAATGACAAAGAGATTGAGAAATTGAGGAAATTTGGGCTATATGTTGGTACAATGCAAGGCATATTAAATGGAAATAGGAACAAAGATAATGAGATGATAAGAATAATACAAAATCTTAAAGAATTGGCTTTGATAGAGTTGGAATCTTTCAGTCATGAAAAGATTAAAGCAATATCTAGCTTTGTCAATGTATACGACGAATGATTTAAAATTAGTATAATCTTGCTTAATGCTTCTAAGAACCAAATGACCAATAAGAGAGACATCATAATAAACTGGAATGGGGTGCTTTTAGGCATGTGCAAATTAAATTGTTCGTCCATACATGACCTCTTATTAATAGACTTAAATATGTATTTGTACTTATTTTTTAGCTTTTTGTTATATAAATAGCAGTTTTTTACAATCAAGACTGCAAAAAAAAAAAAATAATTAATAAATAAATACATAGCACGCCTAAATCTACTGTAGCATTTTGTTACCCATTTGAACTTGAGTTTATATATATATATATATATATATATATATATATATATATATATATATATATATATATATATATATATATATATATATATATATATATATATATATATATATATATATATATATATATATATATATATATATATATATATATATATATATAGGGTTTGGATCATGTGAAAACCAATTAAAATGGTGAAAACTGAAAACAGGGGTACATAAAAGGTCAAATAGAGTACATATTTGGGTGGCAGTTTTGTAAATAATTAGACATTTGCTAAATAGTGTACATATATGCTTAAAAGGAGTACATATTCTGATGGCATTTTGTAAAAAATATAAACTTTTTTCTTCACAAAAAATATGTACACCTTATAAGATAATATATGTACCCCTTTTGCTACAATATGTATACCTCTGTTTGGTTTTCAGTTTTCACCACTTTAAGTGTTTTCACTTGATCCTACCCCTATATATATATATATATATATATATATATATATATATATATATATATATATATATATATATATATATATAGGGTTTGGATCATGTGAAAACCAATTAAAATGGTGAAAACTGAAAACAGGGGTACATAAAAGGTCAAATAGAGTACATATTTGGGTGGAAGTTTTGTAAATAATTAGACATTTGCTAAATAGTGTACATATATGCTTAAAAGGAGTACATATTCTGATGGCATTTTTGTAAATAATATAAACTTTTTTCTTCACAAAAAATATGTACACCTTATAAGATAATATATGTACCCCTTTTGCTACTATATGTATACCTCTTTTTGGTTTTCAGTTTTCACCACTTTAAGTGTTTTCACTTGATCGTACCCCTATATATATATATATATATATATATATATATATATATATATATATATATATATATATATATATATATATATATATATATATATATATATATATATATATATATATATATATATATATATATATAT
Source organism: Amaranthus palmeri (assembly GCA_019776075.1). NCBI lineage: Eukaryota > Viridiplantae > Streptophyta > Magnoliopsida > Caryophyllales > Amaranthaceae > Amaranthus > Amaranthus palmeri. Next base: position 74,987 of record JAAKBH010000846.1, read on the forward strand.
ATATATATATATATATATATATATATATATATATATATATATATATATATATATATATTGTTTGCCATAGGCATGGAATACCTGTCAAGACTCATGGGTAATCTGAAGAACAACAAGCAGTATAAATTCCACCCTCGCTGTAGCAAAGTGAACCTCACCCATCTCATGTTTGCAGATGATCTCCTTATGTTCTGTGGAGGAGATTTAAATTCAGTCAAAGCCATGATGACTACTTTTGATTCCTTCTCTGCAGCTTCAGGTCTTCAGGCTAATCCTAGTAAAAGTAATGTATATACAACAGGTATCTTAGAGCACTCCCGCAACATGATCATCCATCACCTCCAGATGGAAGTGGGCTCCTTTCCCTTCAGATACCTTGGCGTTCCTCTTCATTCAAAGAAGCTCAATGTGTACGATTGTCGTCCTTTGCGTGACAAGATTACAGGTAGAATTCATTGGTGGTCTTCAAAGCTGCTTTCTTATGCAGAGCGAATCCAGTTAGTGCGCAGTGTCATACGGGGGGTTGAAAACTTTTGGGCCCAAATTTTTTGCTTACCCAAGAAACTCATAAAAATGATTGAAGATGTGTGTAGAACCTACATATGGACAGGAAAGGAAGGTATCTCAAGGAAAGCTGCTGTTGCCTGGGGCATTATGGTTCTTCCTCATGATAAAGGAGGCCTGAACCTTCGGGATATGCAAAAGTGGAACAAGGCTGCGCTCCTAAAGCATCTGTGGAATCTAGAGCAAAGAAAGGAGAATCTTTGGGTTAAATGGATTCATAGCTTTTACCTCAAAAGCAGAGATATCTTCAATGTCGACATCTCTATTCATGCTTCGTGGAGCCTCAAAAAGATCATCAAACAACGAGATGAAGTTGCTCACCTTGGAGGATGGAGTGCTCTTCTTAATAAAGGCAGATTCTCTATAGGCAAAGCTTACTATCAGATGATTGCAGACATGCCAAATGTGGACTGGAGAAATATCATGAAAAGAAACTTCGCCTCACCAAGTGCTATTTTTATTACATGGTTAGCTATTCAAAACAAGCTCGCCACAAAAGATCGCATCAGTAAATAGAAGATAGATTGCAGCCCAGAGTGTGATTTATGCCATCAGGAGGTCGAATTAGTGCACCACCTCTTCTTCGAATGCAGGAACGCCCATGAGATTAGGAAGCTTGTGTTTAGTAGCCTTCATTACCACCATAATGCGGGGTTTGTATATATGTATATATATAGATGAAGGGTGTAGGGCTGCTGTTCTTAGGCTTTATCGGTTTGGGGTTTGCGCCTTTTCTTTCCTTGGAGTTTGGGCCTTATCGGTCTGTCGGCGAACATTACTTGTTGTTTTGCTGTCTTGGGTTTCCTACTGATTCTTGGAGTATAGGCGTCGTTAGCACGATTATTATTCAATTGGCGGTGTTACAATGGTGTTGGGCGAACCCACACCTGGGGTCTCATGGTGGCCTGCTTGCTGGGCGCATTCCATAAGGTGTTTCTGGTGTGTGGACCGTTAGGTGCTTGCTTTTAAGGAATCTCTAGATGGACGGGTACTCGTTGAGCATTTCCGTCCGAGTTTGGTGCGTAAAGGGTGTTACAGTAGTGGTGGTGAATAGAGTGGTATTCTTGCTATCTTGGTGGGTCCTTTGGAGGGACGTTTGGAAAGTCGTCTTTTGGTGTATTCCTGGTGTATTCTTGGTGTATTTTCTTTTGATATCTTTGTAATTTTTTTTGGTGTGTAAGGAGATAGGTAGTGACCTCGGGTGTAATAGGTGTTGACTTTATTTTCTTTACATGGTGTATTTTTTTGGTGTTTGCATAGCCCACTCCTATGCGTTGTTAGTGGCCTGTCTCTTGGTCCCTGGCTCTAATGGCTTTTTTCCCTCGCGGGGTTTTTATGCCGGCAGTGCTTGGGCTCCTAAGTCACAGTGTTTCGGCTGTTATCTTTATTGTATAGATTTCCAAATTTTCAAATATATATATATATATATATATATATATATATATATATATATATATATATATATATATATATATATATATATATATATATATATATATATATATATATATATATATATATATATATATATATATATATATATATATATATATATATATATATATATATATATATATATATATGTATATATATGATTTGGATCGTGTAAAAACCAATATAAAATGGTGAAAACTGAAAACAGGGGTACATAATAGCTCAATAGAGAAATATTTGGGTAGGCAGGTTTGTAAATAATTTAGACATTTGTTAAAAATGGTACATAACGCTTAAAAGGGGTACAGTTATTCAGATGGTAATGTTTGTAAATAATAGAACTTTTTTATCACAAAAAATATGTACACCCGATAAGATAATATGTACCCACTTTTGAGACAATATAATAACCTCTGTCTGTTTTTCAGTTTCACCACTTTAAGTGTTTTACACTTGATCCGACCCCCTTTATATATATTTATATATATATATTATAGATATATATATATATAGATACATATATATATAATATATAATAATTTATATATATATATATAGTATATATATATATATAGATTATATATATATAATATATATATATATATATATATATATATATATATATATATATATATATATATATATATATATATAATGCTAGTGGAGAAATGGTTGAGAGAGAAGCGGAAAAACGCATGACAATTTTGAACTGCACCATGGAACACGAAAAGACAGGGCTGATCTCAACGGTAAAAATGGACAGCAGGCTAGTTCAACCATCGAGGAAGAAGGCAACGGTCATGGTTGGTGTATAGTACGAAGTAAAGGTCGGTCAGCTTTGGAGAACGAAAAGAGTACCAATGGGAGGCAAAACATCAACAACCTGCCACGTAACATACCAGACCACGCCATGGAACCCAGTTCTATTCTAGTATGAGGGTTAGTAATCGAGTGGTATCCCGTCGCCCGTGATGGTGTGGACCTCGGGAGCCACCTCATATCAGACATGGTGAGGTGATTTTTTTTGTTGATGGTATATCTACAACCATTACATTAACTGACCTGAGAAAATTATTTGAAAAGGAAGCCTTCTTATCTGATATTTACATTTCGTGTAAGAGGAGAAAAAACAGGAGAGATCACTTTGGTTTTGTAAGGTTTTTCAATGGTAGAGAAGCAGCCATGGTGATCAAAAATATTGATGGATATATCCTCCATGGAAGTAAGTTAAGTGTATCATTAGTAAAATACTAGAAAGATCGGTCCCGTGCTACTCCTTGGAGGTACCTGGAACAAAAAGAACGCACGCAAACCATCAAGAACTTGCTTACAGGGATCACTGCCGATACTCAGAAGTTCTGTTGGGGAGGGGACCAGAAGCCCAGAGTTCGATGAAGACCAACGTGGATGATACCCCTGAAAAGGTAACCCTTAAAATTTCTGAAAATCAAGTTGTGGTGGATAAATTAAACCTTGCTATTGTGGGAGAAATTGATGCATCAATGAACATGAAACATGCTGCATCCCTCATTGCTGAAACTGAACTAGAGGCTGCTTATGTCTCGTCCATATCACCCTTTAAAATGCTCGTATTTTTCGATGATGAGTTAAATCTCGAAAAAGCACTAGATGAAACTTCACCATTACATAATGATGTGCTCGATTTAGAGCACATTTATTACCCTACTTTGGTGTCAAGTCTCGATGTTTTACATTGGTTTTATGCGTTTTACACTCGATTTTACCTTGTTCTTGTCTCCATGGTGTTTAGAGGTGATTTCAGCTGTTTTCAGGAGATTTCGAGGTAAATCGAATCGAGTTCGAGGCTTAGACTTCAAAGTCGAAGAAGTGGCACGGGTTTCGAGGCTTTCACAAGTGTTTCGGGTCATCCCCGAAGATATCGCAAAGATCGAAAAACGTTTGAAGATGGTTTGAAAATGTGGCCTAAAGACCCACATTCGACCGAAGGTGAAGCCCATTCGGGCGAATCTACAAGCAGCAGCCCAAGTCATGTGCATTAAGTCACTGGAAACACCGAATTTGACCACATTCGGTCGAATAGAAGGATTCGGTCGAATCCACTAGTAGCTTCGGTCGAAGCTAAGTATGATGCCCCAAATGAAATTTCAACACTTTCTGGAATAGGCGAATTTGAGACCCATTTGGTCGAATGGGCCCAGATTCGGGTGAAGCTTGCTTCCATTCGGGCGAATCTGCAGTTGTTTCAGCGCAGCATTTTATTTCGCGAGCTTATTTCTGTAGGATCTTTTAGGGCTTTTGTCCCCATCTTTTGTAGTCTATATAAAGGCACTCTTATGAAGTAAAACCCTAGCTTTGATAGAGAGAAACCCTCCCTTCTATTAAACATCACTTTAATGCTTTCTTTACATTTCTTTGCCCTAGATTAGATTTTTATGTTTTCATTTACATTCAAGCTTTGTAATTTCAATTCCTTTTCATTCAAGCACTTTGGTTTATGTAAGTTTACTTTCCTTTCTTGCTTTCTCTCTTAGTTTATCTTTCATTCATGTCATTTAATGTTTTGTTCTTCTTAAGTTTGATTATTGCTTTGAATCTTGTTTTATTGCTTTCATTTCTTGTTCTTACTTTGTGTAGAAACGTATAGAGACAATGAAGTGTAACAAGAGGGGGGGTGAATTGTTACTTGTTCTCTTTAGAGTATTTTCGCCCTTTTCTTGCGGAATTTGAATAAAGAAAATACTCAAAACAAATTAAAAGAAAACTTTAAAGAAACACAAAGAATTTAACGTGGGAACAAGAACCACGACCCTCTAGGGATTTCGATTCTCTATTATTTTATGTAATTTAATTCTCTATTACATAAAATACATTTCTCCTTCTCTTTCTCTTCTTCTTTCTCGATTTCTTTCTTGTTCCTTCTCTCGATTCTCCTTCTCTTTCTCTCTTCTCTTTCTCTCTTCTCTTTCTCACTTCCCCCTTAGACTTACCCTAGTCTAATTACAAAATTCTCTCAAAAACCCATACAAGATAAATTCTCTAAATTGGATGAACAAACAAAGATAGCACAAGGAAAAATTTAGGAATTAATTTTCGGTTTAGAACACTCAAAAATTTCCTTTTCTTGATTCTTGAATCTCACGAAATTGGGCACAACTTTTCGGAAATAATTTTCTCTCAATGTTGATCACCAAATGTTTTTGCCGGTTAGAAAAATGCTTTTATAATCATTTTAGAACAAGTTATGCCATAAACCCATTATCTAAAGACAAGGGATTAGTGGGCATTGACCGTGAGAAGGAAATAACTTCCTTGGTGGTTATTCAAAGTCTAACCTTGACTCTAGCTAAAAATAGCCATTTTCAAGAGACTTTTTAGGAGTTAGTTATTTTAATTCTTAGATTAATTCCTTGTGCTTCCTTGTTTATTAACCGTACAACAAAACTAAAATATAGAAAAATTAACTTAAGACTTTTTCTAAATAATTTTGTTGACTTCTCCTCTGACCGGATTCTGGAGGAACAGCGTACTGTCTCTATCTGCAACAATATCAGTTTATCAATATCAGGAACAGTAGACTTGGATTCTACTCTTGACTTCCTCATTGACCTTCTCTACTGACTTTGACTTTGTTGACTTTGACTTTGACTTGTACGATTGCCATTGACCAGTCCTTAGGTATCATCGACGATTACAATAATCGGATATATTACCTACAAAACAATCTCTAAAATACTTTGTTTGTTTATAAATTGTTAAGTCATCATCAAAACTCAAATGGGCCAACAAATTCCCCCTTTTTGATGATGACAAACTTATAAACAAACTTTGTTAAAAGAAAGAGTAAAACTAATGACTTTGAACAAGTTAGAGATTAAACACAAGTTCAAACATATTTAGTAAATTAAATCGTTACAAGTAATTTACCAAACTCTAAAGCAAGCATATTACTCTAAAATATTTTTGGCGAAAATCATGTGATTAAGCATGACTTCAAATTTTTAATTTTAAAACAAAACATGAACATAAATACCAAAAACAAAATAAACCAAAAACATAATAGTTAAGAAACTTAAAGACATAAAATTAAAAATTAAGAGGCAACAAATTAAGTAATTCTAATTAAGTAATTCAAGACAATTAAGTAAGTCAAGAAAATTATGAGTTGTATGAACCAAAGATAAACAAAGTGATAATATTCAATATAACTCATGTCAAACAACAATTAGCCAATCAAATGATCCATATGAACCAAACATAAATCAAAACAGTAAGTCAACATACTCTTGTTTGGCTACTCTTCCCCCTTAAATATGTCAAACCATAAGTTATCAAACTAAGTGTTATGAAGTAAACCAAGAATAGAGAATCAATTATCCAAAGACTAAGCAAAAACGTAAGCATCACAAGCATTCACAAAAGTTTGTTTGCTATTCTTCCCCCTTTTGGCATCAATCAAAAAGAAGGGATATGAATCAAATCACAGCTCTAAGGCAAGCGTTAGACAGATTAAGATAGTAAGCAGCAAACTAAGAAAATAAATGCCCAAACATAAATCAAGAAAGCATGCAAGCAAACATAGTAGACCATGGGATAAGAAAGGATAATATGAAGGATTAAAGAAAATGGTTAGTAGCATAAGCATAGAAATTTAAATTGTTTCGTACCCCAGCTGGTACTAAAGAAGCAAAAGAAAAACATTATTTGGAGAATTACAAATAAAATGGGTCAACCAAGCATCAAATTTTTTAATCGAAAATAGAAGCAGGAGGGATCAGACAGCAGTCTCATCATCAACAAATTCAGTCTGCACCTCCACTGTGTCAAGCTTCGCACCAAGACGTGATTCCATTTCGGTGAGTTGCTCAGCAATAGTAGAAAGTGAGACACGAACTTCACTTTGAAGAGCACATAGTTGAGACTGCATATCAAGTAGTGTAGAATGGACATGAGCAAGAGTAATTGGAGGAGGAGGGATAGTAGTGGGATCATCAAAACCAGTGTGTAAAGGTGATGGTGGTGAAGTAAATGGTGGTGGAGTAGTTGCTTTTGGTGATGGTGGTATAGGTGAACTTGGCTTTGGTGATGGTGGGGTTGGGGAGGCAATATCATCATTAAGGCACGAAGATTTCTTGGATGATTTTCTAATATTCTTGAGAGGCACATTGAGGTCGTCATCCTCTGAACTAGATTGTTCATCCACTAATTCCTCTTTTTCTTCTTCCCCAACTTGTTCCCCCTGAGTCATTGTTTCCCCTTCTTCCTGTTCTGTTTCTGCCTCAGTGGTGGCAGTGGGAACAGTGTCCTGCTCTACATTCTCTACATTCTCCCCTTCTACTTCTGTTTCACCTTCCTCTTGTTCCTCATCGGAACTAACATACTCAACATCATCCGCAACATCCTCTAGAATTCCCTTCTCATTTAGTACAAGATGCAAGTTGTTAAGGCATTTTGCACCTATTTTGTTATTACCACTCATAGGAAATTCTAGGCCTTCAAGAGGCACACCAAACTTTTTAAATATATGGGTTAACAAGCTACCATACCCAATCATCGTTTTCTTCTCAACACAATCGGCCAAATGAGAAATCATTAAAGAAGGAAAATTGATTTTTATATGATTTGCTAAACAGTAAATCAAAGTAGCATCCCTTAAATTCACTTCACTACGCTTTGACCTCCGAGGCAAAATAAACCTCCTAGCAATGTTATACAATAATTTATGAAGTGGACACAGAGAATTGTGACTAAAACGTTTTTTATCATTAATCCCTAAAAACTTTAGCACGGTTTTTTCATTAATGCCTGAAAAACTATCTTTGATCCAACATAGTATGTGTCGAAACCTACAGCAGGTACCCCAAACCATTCACCTAGCATCAAACTATTGAATTCAATCTTAATCTCCTTCACAATGCTCGAACATACACCATTATCAATTGAAAAATTTCTTATAAATTCTCGCATTAAATATGGATACATTGAATTGCAAGATAAGTCATACATAAGTACCTCCCATCCTTGATTGCTCAAGATCGCATGCAATTGAGGGAAAGAGGTCGTCTCATACCAGTACTTGTCGAGTCCAAAACCAACCGACATTTCTTTGGAAATTTCCTCAGCACTATCAGGGTCCACTTGCTTGGCCCTCTTTACTGGTCGACTAGATGAAGTTCCTTTTGAGTGGGTTTTCTTTGTGCCTCCTTGCATGGGTTTAGGAGTGGTTGATCTTTGGCGTTTTTGAGAAGAGGATTGTGGAATTTCAGTGGGTGAAGGATGAATTACCTGTAAAGGTTCGGGTTGGATGAATTTAGGGCTTTTCCCTTTGCTCATTGACGATAATCTTGGCGATTTCATGGTGTTTGTTTGGTAGGGATGAAGGAAAGAAATTAAGAGAAATGGGAGTGAATGTTTGACGGTTTTGGTAAATTAAAGAAGGAGTTTTACTTTGGTAATGATGGTATTGTGATGGATGTGACGTGATTGTAAGGGTTATAAAGAGAGTGATAGAACGGTTATGAAAAGATTTTGCACAACTTCCTTTTCGACGGTTTTAGGAGGTGTAAGGTTGGTTATTAAGTTTCGTTCGTTGAATATGTTAATTTAGATAACTACTTTCCGAAATACCTCGATGATCCGTCTTCCATTTCATAAAATGATGTTGGTTCACCGAAATAAAATAAAATAAAGAAAATGCTGGAATTTGTGGAAAATAAAATATTTTTGTATTTTTCGAAAATAGTTTATAATATGTGGGTAATAAAATATATAATATAAAATAAATTATGCTACTTGGTCTAATTAGTTCAAACATGCAAGCAATCAAGATAAAGTTTAAGACATAAATTTAAATAGAAGCATACCCAAATCTCGCAATGATTGAGTGAACAATCTTGGTTGTTGTGGTTGATTGAACCCTTCCGATTTTTCAAGATGTTTTGAGGAGGAATACTAGCAATTAAACGTTAGTGAAGCTTGATCATACCTAGCTCCAACCTCATCTTTTCAAATTGTTCCCTTGGAAGCGGTTTGGTCATAATATCTGCAACTTGTTCACTAGTATTGACATGTTTAACAATAATATTTTAAGTTCTACGTTATCCTTAAGGAAATGATGTCTAATATGAATATGTTTAACTCTAGAATGATGCACCGGATCTTTAGAAATACAAATAGCACTAGTATTATCACAATAAATAGGAACACATTCAAATTTAATACCAAAATCTCTTAGCTGTTGTTTAATCCAGAGCATTTGGGAACAGCAGGCTGCTGCTGCTACATATTCAGCTTCTGCCGTGGATAAAGCTACTGTGTTCTGTTTCTTGGAACTCCATGATACCAAACAAGATCCAAGAAACTGTACCATTCCTGAAGTGCTTTTTCTATTTACAAGATCACCTGCGTAATCTGCATCACTATACCCTTTCAAGTCATAGACATCACTTTTAGGATAAAATAAGGATAAGTCATCTGTTCCCTTTAGATATCTAAGAATTCTTTTAACTGCCGTATAATGTGATTCTTTAGGATTTGATTGAAATCTAGCACACAAGCCAACACTAAAGGATATATCGGGTCTACTAGCTGTTAGATATAGTAGTGATCCTATCATGCCTCTATACATCGTTTGGTCAACATTAATTCCGTTAGAGTCTTCATCTAACCTAATGTTAGTGGCCATGGGTGTATGGTTTGTTTTAGCATTATCTAGTCCATATTTCTTTAGAAGTTCTTTTATATATTTTTGTTGATGAATAAAGATACCGTTAGCAGTTTGTTTAATTTGCAAACCAAGGAAGAAATTTAATTCTCCCATCATACTCATTTCAAACTCATTACTCATTAGGTCAGCAAATTCCTTACATAACGATTCATTTGTAGCACCAAAAATAATATCATCAACATATATTTGAACAACTAATATATTCGAGCCTTTATTCTTAAAGAATAAGGTTTTATCAATTTTACCACGTATGAACTTATTTTCAATCAAAAACTTAGATAATCTCTCGTACCATTGTCTAGGTGCCTGTTTTAGCCCATAAAGAGCTTTATCAAGCTTGTAGACGTGATCCGGAGAAATTGGGTTTTCAAAGCCAGGTGGTTGTTCCACATACACATCTTCTTCTAGAAACCCATTTAAGAATGCACATTTTACGTCCATTTGATATAATTTAAAATTCATGAAAGCTGCAAATGAAATAAGAATTCTAATAACTTCTAATCTAGCTACGGGAGCAAAAGTTTCAGTATAGTCAATACCTTCCTGTTGATTATAACCTTTTACCACCAACCTTGCTTTGTTTCTAACGATTATGCCGTGTTCATCCAGCTTGTTCCTGAATACCCATTTAAGTCCAATAATCTTCTTGTTCTTCGGTTTTGCTTCTAAGTGCCACACTTTGTTTCTTTCAAACTCGTTTAATTCATCTTGCATAGCTACCACCCAATCCGAATCTTGCAAAGCTTCTACATGATTCTTGGGTTCCATAGTTGATAGAAAAGCAAAGTGTGCACAAAAGTTTCTCATTTGTCCCCTTGTTTGCGTGCCTTTGTTCATGTCACTTATAATCAATTCTAGTGGATGTGACTTATGATGTTTCCACGGTCTTGGAACAAAGTCTCTTGTGGGGACAGATGTGGAAGCTGGTTCACTGACTTGGTTCTGATTTGGTTCAACTTCAATTCTTTCTTCTTGTGCTTCTGTTTGAATTTCTGGATTAGGAACTGCAGGCTGTTCCTGATCTGCCTGTGGTTCCTGTTCTTGATTTTGTTCAACATTCTGACCTTGTTGCTGTTCTACTGGATCTTGCTCCTTGTGTATATTTTCATCATCTTCCAGATCCGCAAAACCTATCTTAAAATCACTTGTTTCTCGTTCACTTGTCATAAAGTTAGTCTCATCAAATATAATGTGAACAGATTCTTCAACACACATTGTTTTCTTATTGTAAACTCTATATGCTTTACTATGAGATGAATAGCCAAGAGATACTGCTTCATCACTTCTTTCATCAAATTTACCTAAATTTCGTTTTCCATTAACATGCACAAAACATCGACATCCAAAGACTCGAAAATATGAAATATTAGGTTTAATTCCTTTAAATAATTCGTAGGGGGTCTTAGAAGTGATTGGTCTTATTAAAACTCGGTTTAATATATAACAAGCAGTATTGACGGCTTCGGCCCAAAAAATTTCTAGGTAAACCACTAGCAATTAACATAGTTCTAGCCATTTCTTCTAATGTTCTATTCTTTCGTTCAACAACACCATTTTGTTGTGGTGTTCTAGGCGCGGAGAAATTATGACTTAAACCATGCTCATTACAATAATCCATAAACTTTGAATTTTCAAATTCTTTACCATGATCCGATCTTATGTGGACTAGTTGATTGTTACTAGATTTCTGAATTTTAGTAGCGAATGCAACAAATTCATCAAAAGCCTCATCTTTGCTAGATAAGAATAAAGTCCATGTAAATCTACTGTAATCATCAACTATAACAAAAACATATCGCTTACCGCTGCGACTTTGGATTCTCATAGGTCCACAAAGATCCATATGAATTAATTCAAGTGGTTTTGATGTGGTCACGACATTTTTAGTTTTAAAGGATGACCTTGCATGTTTTCCTTTGGCACAAGGATCACATACTTCATTCTTTTGAAATTTTAGGGACTGGTAATCCTCTTACTAGGTCTTTAGTACGTAAAGTATTAAGCAATGAAAAACTAGCATGACCTAATCTTTTATGCCAAAGTAGAGGGTCATCTTCTATAACACTCAGACATGTTAAACTGGTTTTAGGAACAGTGTGCAGGTCCACCACGTAGGTGTTCCCTTTTCTAATTCCTTCCAGAATGATGTCACATGTGTCGTTCCTAGAAATCATGCACTTCTCAGAAGTAAAGTTTACAGAGTTACCTTTATCACAAAATTGAGAAATACTTAATAGGTTGTGTTTCAAATTCTCGACCAACAATACGTTATCTATAGCGTGGGAACTTGACCTTCCTACCTTGCCTTTTGCAATGATTTCACCTTTCATATTGTCACCAAAGGTCACAGTTCCTCCATCATAGGCTTCTAGTGAGAGAAATTTTGATCTATTGCCTGTCATGTGCTTGGAACAGCCACTGTCGAGATACCATGAGCTGTTCCCCCTCACTAGAACCTGCAAAACGAACTTAGTTGTTAGAGGGTGGAACCCAGCCATCCTTGGGTTCCGTGTCGATTAAACAAGAATTAAATTTCTTAATCCAAACTCTATCGACGTATATTTGGTTCGTTTTGTTGTGCTGTTCCTTTTTTAAACATTGATGTTTCAGGTGCCCGGTTTTGCCACAAAAGGAACAGACTTTGTTACTTGGGAGATCAACATAGACCTTTTTCTTTTTATCATTTTTATCATATCCTAGTCCTTCGGTTCTTTAGTTCTAGCATCAAGAATCCATTTGGGAACTTCTCTAGTTTTCCCTTTATCTCTTGAATTTAATTCAAGCTTAAGACGATCGTTTCTTTAAGGCGGATTCTAGATAGGATTTCATTTGAAAGAGTACCCATTGAATTTCTTTCTTAGTCTCATAATCAACTTCCATATCAAATTGCTCTAATTGATTCAATTCAATATTTAACATGATGTTTTTTTTCTTTAACTTTTTCTAAGGCTTCTTTTAACATCACATTATTATCAAGCAATTCAAAGAATCGATTTTGCACATCGGATCTAAATGAGTTAAGGTAGGATATTTGGTCTTTACATGCTTTAAGGTCTTTTTCAGTTTTGAGAGTGATGGCGGTTTGTTTTTCTAAATTTTCGTGAGATTCTAAAATCATTTTAACTAATCTATGTTTGTCCAATTTAAACAAATAATCAGAAAATGGATCAGGAGACAGTACCTCTTTTCCTTTAGATGTATCGTCATGAGTAGCCATGAGACAGAGGTTAGCTACCTCTTCTTCTTCTACGGGGGCTTCGGTTTCGGTTTCACTTTCGGACTCTCCCCATGCAGCTATCATGGCTTTGCGGAAATCGGTTTTGTTGAAATTTCTCTTTGTTGGTTGTCTTCCTGTTTCTCTTGCTTTCCCTTTAGCTTTCTCGTCCTTCCATAGTGGGCATTCCTTTATGAAGTGCTCGGTACTTCCACATTTGTGGCATTCATAAGTTTTGGATTTAGAAGTTCCTTTTTCTTTGTAGTTTCTTTGATTTTTATATCTATTGTTCCTGAAGAACTTCTTGAATCTACGTACCAGCATTGCTGCCTCTTCCTCATCAGTTTCTGAATTTTCTTGATCGTCTGCTGTCAGAGCCAAACCTTTGTTCCTGGAACTGTCAGCTGTTCCCAGATGTAATTCATGAGTCATCAGGGAACCAGCCAACTCTTCCAGATTAAACTTTGTAAAATCTTTAGATTCTTGAATGGCTGTGACCTTTGCTCTCCAACGATCATCTTGAGGTAGGCTTCTTAGATCTTTCGCACTTGTTCGTCGGATGGAATAAGCCTTCCAAGAGAGACTAACTCATTTGTGATGTTCGTAAACCTAGTAAACATTTCTTGAATGCTTTCTTTAGGTTCCATAACAAATCTTTCATATTTCGACATGAGTAAGTCAATCTTGGAACGCTTGACTTCGCTTGTACCTTCATGGGTAACTTCCAGCAGATCCCAAATTTGTTTTGCTGATTTTGCAACCCATAATGCGATTGTGTTCATTAGGACCAAGCCCACAATGAAGTAATTTAATAGCAAGAGCATTCATTTCCATTTTTTGAAAATCTTCTTTCTCATATTCCGTGATTGGTTTGGGAACAGTCTCGTTGATGGAGTTGGTAGTAGTTACCTCAAAATCTCCAACTTCGATGACTCTCCAAACTTGATAGTTTTCGGCTTTCATGAAGATCTCCATCCTGTTTTTTCAATAGGTATAGAATTTGCCATCGAACATTGGTGGTCTCTGAGTAGAGTACCCTTCTTCCATACGTTCGTTCATTTTCATCATCTCTAAAGCACCAAGATACGGCTCTCAGGGTTTCCTGATTTAATGAGGAACAGGGCTCTGATACCAATTGTAGAAACGTATAGAGACAATGAAGTATAACAAGAGGGGGGGTGAATTGTTACTTGTTCTCTTTAGAGTATTTTCGCCCTTTTCTTGCGGAATTTGAATAAGAGAAAATACTCAAAACAAAATAAAAGAAAACTTTAAAGAAACACAAAGAATTTAACGTGGGAACAAGAACCACGACCCTCTAGGGATTTCGATTCTCTATTATTTTATGTAATTTAATTCTCTATTACATAAAATACATTTCTCCTTCTCTTTCTCTTCTTCTTTCTCGATTTCTTTCTTGTTCCTTCTCTCGATTCTCCTTCTCTTTCTCTCTTCTCTTTCTCTCTTCTCTTTCTCACTTCCCCCTTAGACTTACCCAAGTCTAATTACAAAATTCTCTCAAAAAACCCATACAAGATAAATTCTCTAAATTGGATGAACAAACAAGATAGCACAAGGAAAAATTTAGGAATTAATTTTCGGTTTAGAACACTCAAAAATTTCCTTTTCTTGATTCTTGAATCTCACGAAATTGGGCACAACTTTTCGGAAATAATTTTCTCTCAATGTTGATCACCAAATGTTTTTGCCGGTTAGAAAAATGCTTTTATAATCATTTTAGAACAAGTTATGCCATAAACCCATTATCTAAAGATAAGGGATTAGTGGGCATTGACTGAAACAGTCGCATTATTAATGAGGTTGTATCGTCATTTTTAAGCGCCTAAATTTTTTTTTTTAATATTTGTCATTCGCTAATTAAAATTTAATTAGTGATGGTAGAGATTTGAAAAATTTCTACGATGATTAGAAACTTGTTAAATCATAACGTGGTTATGAATCGTAACAAGAAACGTAAACTTTGGAGGTAAAACTTAAAGTTGAGCAAACTACCGATAATAGTTCAAGAAAATTTAATTATTACCCGATCGTATTATTGTAAAGATAATGGGAGTAAATTAAATATTTCATACACATATACAAGTGATTTTAAACATAATATACAAGTTACATACTTGTTACATGTACAACAATTTTTATCCCAAACTTTAAACTATCTAGATAAAACCTTTCCTACACTATAATAGATCAAAATGAGAACAAAAACCCACATCCAAAACAGCCCCAAACAGCAGCCCCAATAGCTGTCCCCAAACCCTCTTTATACCCCTTTATACACTTACAGACTCAAGCAAAACACTCTAACCAAAGTACCCTTTTGTTCTAACCTAGATTATGCATCATTACAAGCATGCAAGAGGCTAATATTTGAAGCAAACACACTCTATGTTCATGAATAAGAATTCAGCCATAAACACCCAACACATTGCTCCCAAGTTCATCCATGAACAACCACTAGCATCCTCCAAACTTTCAACTACTAAGACACCTTCTTTTCTCATCAAATCTTCTTCAAAAACTCATCTTATACTTCTGAAAATTTATGTTTTATAAACTCAAATATTCCATAAAAATAATCTTCATTTCAAGAGCTTTCCATAGACACCAAACTTGAAGAAATCCACCAAGTATAGAGTAAGTTACATTCATTTCCTTATTCCACTAGTTTTTTGTAAAACTTGTTCATGTAGAACACTTTTACTTGAATCTTTCTATAAACTAAAATCATTTTAATATGGATATTTTGTCTCTAAAACTAAGAAAAATCATCACTTATAAAATCTCTATAAAAAAAATGTTCTTTTCACAAACTTATATATTTTCTTACTTTAAAAATTTAAGTAAAATTATGAGACTTGATGAAGTATATATGTTGCTCAACATAATAAGTATACTCCAAATATGTTAAAAATCATCACAAGTATTAGTTTAACAACTCCAACTAAGGAAAGTTAAGTGCATGTTAGAAATTCCAAAATTGTTATTGGATTTTGGATGAATGCAATATGTTTAGTTGAAGAGTTGGAGTTGAGGCTTGAAGGGCAAGGACCCGAAGTGGAACCAACTTCTAAGAACGCATCGGAGCTTACGTAGGAGCTTACGAAATACTTATATAGGGCTTGGAGTCGAGGTATGTCACATGGGGTGATTTTAAAGGGTTTAAGAACAAGTTGGGAAGTTTTGTATGAACTTGTTTTTTTTTTAAAAAAAATAAAATTCCAAAGAGAAGTTCTTAAATCTTGAAAAATGATATCAAAATGATAATTTTGGAGTAATGCAATGATTTATTACATGTATTATTATTGTGGGCATCATGCAATGTTGATTTTAAGAATTGTTATATGTTTAAAGGCATGATTTACACTACTTTGTGAAAGTAATTGTGATGGAAATGATTTTATGAACTTAGAAAATATTTGAAATGCATTTTAAGAGTAATTTCCAGTAGCTATGTCAAAATAATCTCTTGAATAATTTTGTTGAAATTTATTCGTTAAATCGATATTTTAATGGGTTTTAAGGTGTTAAATACTCTTATGAAATATGGTACTACATAAACTCTCTCATCAAAAATAATTAATAAAATCATATTATAATGTCTCCAACAAGATTTGGCCAGAATATAATTAATTTGTAATTTTTCATGATTTTGAGTAATCGTTAAAATTTATATCGGTAAATTGTTAAATAGTAAAATATAAAATAATTACTAAATGAAGACATATGAACTTTAAATTTTTGTCACATACTTATATGGACAGTAAATAAATTTGGTAAAATTTTGAGAAGATTTTGTTGACGTTTAAGGACCTTAATAATTTTTACTCGGATATTAATAATCGGTAAGTTAGAAAACGGTAAAATACAAAATAAATACTAAATGACGTCCTTTGAGCATGAAAAATTTATGAGACACTTATATAACAGTAAATACATGTCGACAAGTTTATATGGATTTTCGTGACCATATATGGACTTAAATAAATTTTATTCGGTTTATCGGTAAAATAACAATATTAATTATTAAAAATGCCCCACACGGTTTTAATGGTTATTTAAAATTTTATATTCCTTAAATAGTTTCTGGAACATCATAAAAGTTTTTATATTAATTATTTGGACTTAAATAATTTAAACCGATTTTATTGATTTATCGATAAAATGTCTATATGAAAAAA
This sequence comes from Amaranthus palmeri, assembly GCA_019776075.1. Lineage (NCBI taxonomy): Eukaryota > Viridiplantae > Streptophyta > Magnoliopsida > Caryophyllales > Amaranthaceae > Amaranthus > Amaranthus palmeri. The sequence goes on from JAAKBH010000846.1 coordinate 92,103, forward strand.
AAATATAAAATATTATACATGACATTTATTATTTAAAATAAGCTAATAAAAGTATTATATGAATTCTAGAACTTTAGTAAAATTTATTAAGCTAATTATTGATATTTACTAATTTATCAAATTAAAATATTGTTTAATTATTTAAAAGTGTAATATTGTTAATTAAATTTGAGTAAAATAGACCTATATCAAAACTTATAATTT